>OY804580.1:115422522-115648123 GCA_963680875.1 Bathymodiolus brooksi | reverse complement strand
CAAATCCTACCATAGACTCATTCAGGAAGAGGATGAAAAGTGTGACATCAAATCCTACCATAGACTCATTCAGGAATAGGATGAAAAGTGTGACATCAAATCCTACCATAGACTCATTCAGGAAGAGGATGAAAAGTGTGACATCAAATCCTACCATAGACTCATTCAGGAAGAGGATGAAAAGTGTGACATCAAATCCTACCATAGACTCATTCAGGAAGAGGATGAAAAGTGTGACATCAAATCCTACCATAGACTCATTCAGGAAGAGGATGAAAAGTGTGACATCAAATCCTACCATAGACTCATTCAGGAAGAGGATGAAAAGTGTGACATCAAATCCTACCATAGACTCATTCAGGAAGAGGATGAAAAGTGTGACATCAAATCCTACCATAGACTCATTCAGGAAGAGGATGAAAAGTGTGACATCAAATCCTACCATAGACTCATTCAGGAAGAGGATGAAAAGTGTGACATCAAATCCTACCATAGACTCATTCAGGAAGAGGATGAAAAGTGTGACATCAAATCCTACCATAGACTCATTCAGGAAGAGGATGAAAAGTGTGACATCAAATCCTACCATAGACTCATTCAGGAAGAGGATGAAAAGTGTGACATCAAATCCTACCATAGACTCATTCAGGAAGAGGATGAAAAGTGTGACATCAAATCCTACCATAGACTCATTCAGGAAGAGGATGAAAAGTGTGACATCAAATCCTACCATAGACTCATTCAGGAAGAGGATGAAAAGTGTGACATCAAATCCTACCATAGACTCATTCAGGAAGAGGATGAAAAGTGTGACATCAAATCCTACCATAGACTCATTCAGGAAGAGGATGAAAAGTGTGACATCAAATCCTACCATAGACTCATTCAGGAAGAGGATGAAAAGTGTGACATCAAATCCTACCATAGACTCATTCAGGAAGAGGATGAAAAGTGTGACATCAAATCCTACCATAGACTCATTCAGGAAGAGGATGAAAAGTGTGACATCAAATCCTACCATAGACTCATTCAGGAAGAGGATGAAAAGTGTGACATCAAATCCTACCATAGACTCATTCAGGAATAGGATGAAAAGTGTGACATCAAATCCTACCATAGACTCATTCAGGAAGAGGATGAAAAGTGTGACATCAAATCCTACCATAGACTCATTCAGGAAGAGGATGAAAAGTGTGACATCAAATCCTACCATAGACTCATTCAGGAAGAGGATGAAAAGTGTGACATCAAATCCTACCATAGACTCATTCAGGAAGAGGATGAAAAGTGTGACATCAAATCCTACCATAGACTCATTCAGGAAGAGGATGAAAAGTGTGACATCAAATCCTACCATAGACTCATTCAGGAAGAGGATGAAAAGTGTGACATCAAATCCTACCATAGACTCATTCAGGAATAGGATGAAAAGTGTGACATCAAATCCTACCATAGACTCATTCAGGAAGAGGATGAAAAGTGTGACATCAAATCCTACCATAGACTCATTCAGGAAGAGGATGAAAAGTGTGACATCAAATCCTACCATAGACTCATTCAGGAATAGGATGAAAAGTGTGACATCAAATCCTACCATAGACTCATTCAGGAATAGGATGAAAAGTGTGACATCAAATCCTACCATAGACTCATTCAGGAAGAGGATGAAAAGTGTGACATCAAATCCTACCATAGACTCATTCAGGAATAGGATGAAAAGTGTGACATCAAATCCTACCATAGACTCATTCAGGAATAGGATGAAAAGTGTGACATCAAATCCTACCATAGACTCATTCAGGAAGAGGATGAAAAGTGTGACATCAAATCCTACCATAGACTCATTCAGGAATAGGATGAAAAGTGTGACATCAAATCCTACCATAGACTCATTCAGGAAGAGGATGAAAAGTGTGACATCAAATCCTACCATAGACTCATTCAGGAATAGGATGAAAAGTGTGACATCAAATCCTACCATAGACTCATTCAGGAAGAGGATGAAAAGTGTGACATCAAATCCTACCATAGACTCATTCAGGAAGAGGATGAAAAGTGTGACATCAAATCCTACCATAGACTCATTCAGGAAGAGGATGAAAAGTGTGACATCAAATCCTACCATAGACTCATTCAGGAAGAGGATGAAAAGTGTGACATCAAATCCTACCATAGACTCATTCAGGAATAGGATGAAAAGTGTGACATCAAATCCTACCATAGACTCATTCAGGAATAGGATGAAAAGTGTGACATCAAATCCTACCATAGACTCATTCAGGAATAGGATGAAAAGTGTGACATCAAATCCTACCATAGACTCATTCAGGAAGAGGATGAAAAGTGTGACATCAAATCCTACCATAGACTCATTCAGGAAGAGGATGAAAAGTGTGACATCAAATCCTACCATAGACTCATTCAGGAAGAGGATGAAAAGTGTGACATCAAATCCTACCATAGACTCATTCAGGAAGAGGATGAAAAGTGTGACATCAAATCCTACCATAGACTCATTCAGGAATAGGATGAAAAGTGTGACATCAAATCCTACCATAGACTCATTCAGGAATAGGATGAAAAGTGTGACATCAAATCCTACCATAGACTCATTCAGGAATAGGATGAAAAGTGTGACATCAAATCCTACCATAGACTCATTCAGGAAGAGGATGAAAAGTGTGACATCAAATCCTACCATAGACTCATTCAGGAAGAGGATGAAAAGTGTGACATCAAATCCTACCATAGACTCATTCAGGAAGAGGATGAAAAGTGTGACATCAAATCCTACCATAGACTCATTCAGGAAGAGGATGAAAAGTGTGACATCAAATCCTACCATAGACTCATTCAGGAAGAGGATGAAAAGTGTGACATCAAATCCTACCATAGACTCATTCAGGAAGAGGATGAAAAGTGTGACATCAAATCCTACCATAGACTCATTCAGGAAGAGGATGAAAAGTGTGACATCAAATCCTACCATAGACTCATTCAGGAAGAGGATGAAAGTGTGACATCAAATCCTACCATAGACTCTTAATTCAGGAATAGGATGAAAAGTGTGACATCAAATCCTACCATAGACTCATTCAGGAAGAGGATGAAAAGTGTGACATCAAATCCTACCATAGACTCATTCAGGAAGAGGATGAAAAGTGTGACATCAAATCCTACCATAGACTCATTCAGGAAGAGGATGAAAAGTGTGACATCAAATCCTACCATAGACTCATTCAGGAAGAGGATGAAAAGTGTGACATCAAATCCTACCATAGACTCATTCAGGAAGAGGATGAAAAGTGTGACATCAAATCCTACCATAGACTCATTCAGGAAGAGGATGAAAAGTGTGACATCAAATCCTACCATAGACTCATTCAGGAATAGAATGAAAGTGTGACATCAAACCCTACCATAGACTCATTCAGGAATAGGATGAAAAGTGTGACATCAAATCCTACCATAGACTCATTCAGGACTAGGATGAAAAGTGTGACATCAAATCCTACCATAAACTCATTCAGGAATAGGATGAAAAGTGTGACATCAAATCCTACCATAGACTCATTCAGGAATAGGATGAAAAGTGTGACATCAAATCCTACCATAGACTCATTCAGGAATAGGATGAAAAATGTGACATCAAATCCTACCATAGACTCATTCAGGAAGAGGATGAAAAGTGTGACATCAAATCCTACCATAGACTCATTCAGGAAGAGGATGAAAAGTGTGACATCAAATCCTACCATAGACTCATTCAGGAATAGGATGAAAAGTGTGACATCAAATCCTACCATAGACTCATTCAGGAAGAGGATGAAAAGTGTGACATCAAATCCTACCATAGACTCATTCAGGAATAGGATGAAAAGTATGACATCAAATCCTACCATAGACTCATTCAGGAAGAGGATGAAAAGTGTGACATCAAATCCTACCATAGACTCATTCAGGAAGAGGATGAAAAGTGTGACATCAAATCCTACCATAGACTCATTCAGGAAGAGGATGAAAAGTGTGACATCAAATCCTACCATAGACTCATTCAGGAAGAGGATGAAAAGTGTGACATCAAATCCTACCATAGACTCATTCAGGAATAGGATGAAAAGTGTGACATCAAATCCTACCATAGACTCATTCAGGAATAGGATGAAAAGTGTGACATCAAATCCTACCATAGACTCATTCAGGAATAGGATGAAAAGTGTGACATCAAATCCTACCATAGACTCATTCAGGAAGAGGATGAAAAGTGTGACATCAAATCCTACCATAGACTCATTCAGGAAGAGGATGAAAAGTGTGACATCAAATCCTACCATAGACTCATTCAGGAAGAGGATGAAAAGTGTGACATCAAATCCTACCATAGACTCATTCAGGAAGAGGATGAAAAGTGTGACATCAAATCCTACCATAGACTCATTCAGGAAGAGGATGAAAAGTGTGACATCAAATCCTACCATAGACTCATTCAGGAAGAGGATGAAAAGTGTGACATCAAATCCTACCATAGACTCATTCAGGAATAGGATGAAAAGTGTGACATCAAATCCTACCATAGACTCATTCAGGAATAGGATGAAAAGTGTGACATCAAATCCTACCATAGACTCATTCAGGAATACGATGAAAAGTGTGACATCAAATCCTACCATAGACTCATTCAGGAATAGGATGAAAAGTGTGACATCAAATCCTACCATAGACTCATTCAGGAATAGGATGAAAAGTGTGACATCAAATCCTACCATAGACTCATTCAGGAAGAGGATGAAAAGTGTGACATCAAATCCTACCATAGACTCATTCAGGAAGAGGATGAAAAGTGTGACATCAAATCCTACCATAGACTCATTCAGGAAGAGGATGAAAAGTGTGACATCAAATCCTACCATAGACTCATTCAGGAAGAGGATGAAAAGTGTGACATCAAATCCTACCATAGACTCATTCAGGAATAGGATGAAAAGTGTGACATCAAATCCTACCATAGACTCATTCAGGAAGAGAATGAAAAGTGTGACATCAAATCCTACCATAGACTCATTCAGGAATAGGATGAAAAGTGTGACATCAAATCCTACCATAGACTCATTCAGGAATAGAATGAAAGTGTGACATCAAACCCTACCATAGACTCATTCAGGAATAGGATGAAAAGTGTGACATCAAATCCTACCATAGACTCATTCAGGAATAGGATGAAAAGTGTGACATCAAATCCTACCATAGACTCATTCAGGACTAGGATGAAAAGTGTGACATCAAATCCTACCATAGACTCATTCAGGAATAGGATGAAAAGTGTGACATCAAATCCTACCATAGACTCATTCAGGAATAGGATGAAAAGTGTGACATCAAATCCTACCATAGACTCATTCAGGAATAGGATGAAAAATGTGACATCAAATCCTACCATAGACTCATTCAGGAAGAGGATGAAAAGTGTGACATCAAATCCTACCATAGACTCATTCAGGAAGAGGATGAAAAGTGTGACATCAAATCCTACCATAGACTCATTCAGGAATAGGATGAAAAGTGTGACATCAAATCCTACCATAGACTCATTCAGGAAGAGGATGAAAAGTGTGACATCAAATCCTACCATAGACTCATTCAGGAATAGGATGAAAAGTATGACATCAAATCCTACCATAGACTCATTCAGGAAGAGGATGAAAAGTGTGACATCAAATCCTACCATAGACTCAATTCAGGAAGAGGATGAAAAGTGTGACATAAATTACTACCATAGACTCATCAGGAAGAGGATGAAAAGTGTGACATCAAATCCTACCATAGACTCATTCAGGAAGAGGATGAAAAGTGTGACATCAAATCCTACCATAGACTCATTCAGGAATAGGATGAAAAGTGTGACATCAAATCCTACCATAGACTCATTCAGGAATAGGATGAAAAGTGTGACATCAAAACCTACCATAGACTCATTCAGGAATAGGATGAAAAGTGTGACATCAAATCCTACCATAGACTCATTCAGGAATAGGATGAAAAGTGTGACATCAAATCCTACCATAGACTCATTCAGGAAGAGGATGAAAAGTGTGACATCAAATCCTACCATAGACTCATTCAGGAAGAGGATGAAAAGTGTGACATCAAATCCTACCATAGACTCATTCAGGAAGAGGATGAAAAGTGTGACATCAAATCCTACCATAGACGCATTCAGGAAGAGGATGAAAAGTGTGACATCAAATCCTACCATAGACTTATTCAGGAAGAGGATGAAAAGTGTGACATCAAATCCTACCATAGACTCATTCAGGAAGAGGATGAAAAGTGTGACATCAAATCCTACCATAGACTCATTCAGGAAGAGGATGAAAAGTGTGACATCAAATCCTACCATAGACTCATTCAGGAATAGGATGAAAAATGTGACATCAAATCCTACCATAGACTTATTCAGGAATAGGATGAAAAGTGTGACATCAAATCCTACCATAGACTCATTCAGGAAGAGGATGAAAAGTGTGACATCAAATCCTACCATAGACTCATTCAGGAAGAGGATGAAAAGTGTGACATCAAATCCTACCATAGACTCATTCAGGAAGAGGATGAAAAGTGTGACATCAAATCCTACCATAGACTCATTCAGGAATAGGATGAAAAGTGTGACATCAAATCCTACCATAGACTCATTCAGGAAGAGAATGAAAAGTGTGACATCAAATCCTACCATAGACTCATTCAGGAATAGGATGAAAAGTGTGACATCAAATCCTACCATAGACTCATTCAGGAATAGAATGAAAGTGTGACATCAAACCCTACCATAGACTCATTCAGGAATAGGATGAAAAGTGTGACATCAAATCCTACCATAGACTCATTCAGGACTAGGATGAAAAGTGTGACATCAAATCCTACCATAAACTCATTCAGGAATAGGATGAAAAGTGTGACATCAAATCCTACCATAGACTCATTCAGGAATAGGATGAAAAGTGTGACATCAAATCCTACCATAGACTCATTCAGGAATAGGATGAAAAATGTGACATCAAATCCTACCATAGACTCATTCAGGAAGAGGATGAAAAGTGTGACATCAAATCCTACCATAGACTCATTCAGGAAGAGGATGAAAAGTGTGACATCAAATCCTACCATAGACTCATTCAGGAATAGGATGAAAAGTGTGACATCAAATCCTACCATAGACTCATTCAGGAAGAGGATGAAAAGTGTGACATCAAATCCTACCATAGACTCATTCAGGAATAGGATGAAAAGTATGACATCAAATCCTACCATAGACTCATTCAGGAAGAGGATGAAAAGTGTGACATCAAATCCTACCATAGACTCATTCAGGAAGAGGATGAAAAGTGTGACATCAAATCCTACCATAGACTCATTCAGGAAGAGGATGAAAAGTGTGACATCAAATCCTACCATAGACTCATTCAGGAAGAGGATGAAAAGTGTGACATCAAATCCTACCATAGACTCATTCAGGAATAGGATGAAAAGTGTGACATCAAATCCTACCATAGACTCATTCAGGAATAGGATGAAAAGTGTGACATCAAATCCTACCATAGACTCATTCAGGAATAGGATGAAAAGTGTGACATCAAATCCTACCATAGACTCATTCAGGAAGAGGATGAAAAGTGTGACATCAAATCCTACCATAGACTCATTCAGGAAGAGGATGAAAAGTGTGACATCAAATCCTACCATAGACTCATTCAGGAAGAGGATGAAAAGTGTGACATCAAATCCTACCATAGACTCATTCAGGAAGAGGATGAAAAGTGTGACATCAAATCCTACCATAGACTCATTCAGGAAGAGGATGAAAAGTGTGACATCAAATCCTACCATAGACTCATTCAGGAAGAGGATGAAAAGTGTGACATCAAATCCTACCATAGACTCATTCAGGAATAGGATGAAAAGTGTGACATCAAATCCTACCATAGACTCATTCAGGAATAGGATGAAAAGTGTGACATCAAATCCTACCATAGACTCATTCAGGAATACGATGAAAAGTGTGACATCAAATCCTACCATAGACTCATTCAGGAATAGGATGAAAAGTGTGACATCAAATCCTACCATAGACTCATTCAGGAATAGGATGAAAAGTGTGACATCAAATCCTACCATAGACTCATTCAGGAATAGGATGAAAAGTGTGACATCAAATCCTACCATAGACTCATTCAGGAAGAGGATGAAAAGTGTGACATCAAATCCTACCATAGACTCATTCAGGAAGAGGATGAAAAGTGTGACATCAAATCCTACCATAGACTCATTCAGGAAGAGGATGAAAAGTGTGACATCAAATCCTACCATAGACTCATTCAGGAATAGGATGAAAAGTGTGACATCAAATCCTACCATAGACTCATTCAGGAAGAGAATGAAAAGTGTGACATCAAATCCTACCATAGACTCATTCAGGAATAGGATGAAAAGTGTGACATCAAATCCTACCATAGACTCATTCAGGAATAGAATGAAAGTGTGACATCAAACCCTACCATAGACTCATTCAGGAATAGGATGAAAAGTGTGACATCAAATCCTACCATAGACTCATTCAGGAATAGGATGAAAAGTGTGACATCAAATCCTACCATAGACTCATTCAGGACTAGGATGAAAAGTGTGACATCAAATCCTACCATAGACTCATTCAGGAATAGGATGAAAAGTGTGACATCAAATCCTACCATAGACTCATTCAGGAATAGGATGAAAAGTGTGACATCAAATCCTACCATAGACTCATTCAGGAATAGGATGAAAAATGTGACATCAAATCCTACCATAGACTCATTCAGGAAGAGGATGAAAAGTGTGACATCAAATCCTACCATAGACTCATTCAGGAAGAGGATGAAAAGTGTGACATCAAATCCTACCATAGACTCATTCAGGAATAGGATGAAAAGTGTGACATCAAATCCTACCATAGACTCATTCAGGAAGAGGATGAAAAGTGTGACATCAAATCCTACCATAGACTCATTCAGGAATAGGATGAAAAGTATGACATCAAATCCTACCATAGACTCATTCAGGAAGAGGATGAAAAGTGTGACATCAAATCCTACCATAGACTCAATTCAGGAAGAGGATGAAAAGTGTGACATAAATTACTACCATAGACTCATCAGGAAGAGGATGAAAAGTGTGACATCAAATCCTACCATAGACTCATTCAGGAAGAGGATGAAAAGTGTGACATCAAATCCTACCATAGACTCATTCAGGAATAGGATGAAAAGTGTGACATCAAATCCTACCATAGACTCATTCAGGAATAGGATGAAAAGTGTGACATCAAAACCTACCATAGACTCATTCAGGAATAGGATGAAAAGTGTGACATCAAATCCTACCATAGACTCATTCAGGAATAGGATGAAAAGTGTGACATCAAATCCTACCATAGACTCATTCAGGAAGAGGATGAAAAGTGTGACATCAAATCCTACCATAGACTCATTCAGGAAGAGGATGAAAAGTGTGACATCAAATCCTACCATAGACTCATTCAGGAAGAGGATGAAAAGTGTGACATCAAATCCTACCATAGACGCATTCAGGAAGAGGATGAAAAGTGTGACATCAAATCCTACCATAGACTTATTCAGGAAGAGGATGAAAAGTGTGACATCAAATCCTACCATAGACTCATTCAGGAAGAGGATGAAAAGTGTGACATCAAATCCTACCATAGACTCATTCAGGAAGAGGATGAAAAGTTTGACATCAAATCCTACCATAGATTCATTCAGGAAGAGGATGAAAAGTGTGACATCAAATCCTACCATAGACTCATTCAGGAATAGGATGAAAAGTGTGACATCAAATCCTACCATAGACTCATTCAGGAAGAGGATGAAAAGTGTGACATCAAATCCTACCATAGACTCATTCAGGAATAGGATGAAAAGTATGACATCAAATCCTACCATAGACTCATTCAGGAAGAGGATGAAAAGTGTGACATCAAATCCTACCATAGACTCATTCAGGAAGAGGATGAAAAGTGTGACATCAAATCCTACCATAGACTCATTCAGGAAGAGGATGAAAAGTGTGACATCAAATCCTACCATAGACTCATTCAGGAAGAGGATGAAAAGTGTGACATCAAATCCTACCATAGACTCATTCAGGAATAGGATGAAAAGTGTGACATCAAATCCTACCATAGACTCATTCAGGAATAGGATGAAAAGTGTGACATCAAATCCTACCATAGACTCATTCAGGAATAGGATGAAAAGTGTGACATCAAATCCTACCATAGACTCATTCAGGAAGAGGATGAAAAGTGTGACATCAAATCCTACCATAGACTCATTCAGGAAGAGGATGAAAAGTGTGACATCAAATCCTACCATAGACTCATTCAGGAATAGGATGAAAAGTGTGACATCAAATCCTACCATAGACTCATTCAGGAAGAGGATGAAAAGTGTGACATCAAATCCTACCATAGACTCATTCAGGAATAGGATGAAAAGTGTGACATCAAATCCTACCATAGACTCATTCAGGAATAGGATGAAAAGTGTGACATCAAATCCTACCATAGACTCATTCAGGAATACGATGAAAAGTGTGACATCAAATCCTACCATAGACTCATTCAGGAATAGGATGAAAAGTGTGACATCAAATCCTACCATAGACTCATTCAGGAATAGGATGAAAAGTGTGACATCAAATCCTACCATAGACTCATTCAGGAAGAGGATGAAAAGTGTGACATCAAATCCTACCATAGACTCATTCAGGAAGAGGATGAAAAGTGTGACATCAAATCCTACCATAGACTCATTCAGGAAGAGGATGAAAAGTGTGACATCAAATCCTACCATAGACTCATTCAGGAAGAGGATGAAAAGTGTGACATCAAATCCTACCATAGACTCATTCAGGAATAGGATGAAAAGTGTGACATCAAATCCTACCATAGACTCATTCAGGAAGAGAATGAAAAGTGTGACATCAAATCCTACCATAGACTCATTCAGGAATAGGATGAAAAGTGTGACATCAAATCCTACCATAGACTCATTCAGGAATAGATGAAAGTGTGACATCAAACCCTACCATAGACTCATTCAGGAATAGGATGAAAAGTGTGACATCAAATCCTACCATAGACTCATTCAGGAATAGGATGAAAAGTGTGACATCAAATCCTACCATAGACTCATTCAGGAATAGGATGAAAAGTGTGACATCAAATCCTACCATAGACTCATTCAGGAATAGAATGAAAGTGTGACATCAAACCCTACCATAGACTCATTCAGGAATAGGATGAAAAGTGTGACATCAAATCCTACCATAGACTCATTCAGGACTAGGATGAAAAGTGTGACATCAAATCCTACCATAGACTCATTCAGGAATAGGATGAAAAGTGTGACATCAAATCCTACCATAGACTCATTCAGGAATAGGATGAAAAGTGTGACATCAAATCCTACCATAGACTCATTCAGGAATAGGATGAAAAATGTGACATCAAATCCTACCATAGACTCATTCAGGAAGAGGATGAAAAGTGTGACATCAAATCCTACCATAGACTCATTCAGGAAGAGGATGAAAAGTGTGACATCAAATCCTACCATAGACTCATTCAGGAATAGGATGAAAAGTGTGACATCAAATCCTACCATAGACTCATTCAGGAAGAGGATGAAAAGTGTGACATCAAATCCTACCATAGACTCATTCAGGAATAGGATGAAAAGTATGACATCAAATCCTACCATAGACTCATTCAGGAAGAGGATGAAAAGTGTGACATCAAATCCTACCATAGACTCATTCAGGAAGAGGATGAAAAGTGTGACATCAAATCCTACCATAGACTCATTCAGGAAGAGGATGAAAAGTGTGACATCAAATCCTACCATAGACTCATTCAGGAAGAGGATGAAAAGTGTGACATCAAATCCTACCATAGACTCATTCAGGAATAGGATGAAAAGTGTGACATCAAATCCTACCATAGACTCATTCAGGAATAGGATGAAAAGTGTGACATCAAATCCTACCATAGACTCATTCAGGAATAGGATGAAAAGTGTGACATCAAATCCTACCATAGACTCATTCAGGAAGAGGATGAAAAGTGTGACATCAAATCCTACCATAGACTCATTCAGGAAGAGGATGAAAAGTGTGACATCAAATCCTACCATAGACTCATTCAGGAAGAGGATGAAAAGTGTGACATCAAATCCTACCATAGACTCATTCAGGAAGAGGATGAAAAGTGTGACATCAAATCCTACCATAGACTCATTCAGGAAGAGGATGAAAAGTGTGACATCAAATCCTACCATAGACTCATTCAGGAAGAGGATGAAAAGTGTGACATCAAATCCTACCATAGACTCATTCAGGAATAGGATGAAAAGTGTGACATCAAATCCTACCATAGACTCATTCAGGAATAGGATGAAAAGTGTGACATCAAATCCTACCATAGACTCATTCAGGAATACGATGAAAAGTGTGACATCAAATCCTACCATAGACTCATTCAGGAATAGGATGAAAAGTGTGACATCAAATCCTACCATAGACTCATTCAGGAATAGGATGAAAAGTGTGACATCAAATCCTACCATAGACTCATTCAGGAAGAGGATGAAAAGTGTGACATCAAATCCTACCATAGACTCATTCAGGAAGAGGATGAAAAGTGTGACATCAAATCCTACCATAGACTCATTCAGGAAGAGGATGAAAAGTGTGACATCAAATCCTACCATAGACTCATTCAGGAAGAGGATGAAAAGTGTGACATCAAATCCTACCATAGACTCATTCAGGAATAGGATGAAAAGTGTGACATCAAATCCTACCATAGACTCATTCAGGAAGAGAATGAAAAGTGTGACATCAAATCCTACCATAGACTCATTCAGGAATAGGATGAAAAGTGTGACATCAAATCCTACCATAGACTCATTCAGGAATAGAATGAAAGTGTGACATCAAACCCTACCATAGACTCATTCAGGAATAGGATGAAAAGTGTGACATCAAATCCTACCATAGACTCATTCAGGAATAGGATGAAAAGTGTGACATCAAATCCTACCATAGACTCATTCAGGACTAGGATGAAAAGTGTGACATCAAATCCTACCATAGACTCATTCAGGAATAGGATGAAAAGTGTGACATCAAATCCTACCATAGACTCATTCAGGAATAGGATGAAAAGTGTGACATCAAATCCTACCATAGACTCATTCAGGAATAGGATGAAAAGTGTGACATCAAATCCTACCATAGACTCATTCAGGAAGAGGATGAAAAGTGTGACATCAAATCCTACCATAGACTCATTCAGGAAGAGGATGAAAAGTGTGACATCAAATCCTACCATAGACTCATTCAGGAATAGGATGAAAAGTGTGACATCAAATCCTACCATAGACTCATTCAGGAAGAGGATGAAAAGTGTGACATCAAATCCTACCATAGACTCATTCAGGAATAGGATGAAAAGTATGACATCAAATCCTACCATAGACTCATTCAGGAAGAGGATGAAAAGTGTGACATCAAATCCTACCATAGACTCAATTCAGGAAGAGGATGAAAAGTGTGACATAAATTACTACCATAGACTCATCAGGAAGAGGATGAAAAGTGTGACATCAAATCCTACCATAGACTCATTCAGGAAGAGGATGAAAAGTGTGACATCAAATCCTACCATAGACTCATTCAGGAATAGGATGAAAAGTGTGACATCAAATCCTACCATAGACTCATTCAGGAATAGGATGAAAAGTGTGACATCAAAACCTACCATAGACTCATTCAGGAATAGGATGAAAAGTGTGACATCAAATCCTACCATAGACTCATTCAGGAAGAGGATGAAAAGTGTGACATCAAATCCTACCATAGACTCATTCAGGAAGAGGATGAAAAGTGTGACATCAAATCCTACCATAGACTCATTCAGGAAGAGGATGAAAAGTGTGACATCAAATCCTACCATAGACTCATTCAGGAAGAGGATGAAAAGTGTGACATCAAATCCTACCATAGACTCATTCAGGAAGAGGATGAAAAGTGTGACATCAAATCCTACCATAGACTCATTCAGGAAGAGGATGAAAAGTGTGACATCAAATCCTACCATAGACTCATTCAGGAAGAGGATGAAAAGTGTGACATCAAATCCTACCATAGACTCATTCAGGAAGAGGATGAAAAGTGTGACATCAAATCCTACCATAGACTCATTCAGGAAGAGGATGAAAAGTGTGACATCAAATCCTACCATAGACTCATTCAGGAATAGGATGAAAAGTGTGACATCAAATCCTACCATAGACTCATTCAGGAAGAGGATGAAAAGTGTGACATCAAATCCTACCATAGACTCATTCAGGAATAGGATGAAAAGTATGACATCAAATCCTACCATAGACTCATTCAGGAAGAGGATGAAAAGTGTGACATCAAATCCTACCATAGACTCATTCAGGAAGAGGATGAAAAGTGTGACATCAAATCCTACCATAGACTCATTCAGGAAGAGGATGAAAAGTGTGACATCAAATCCTACCATAGACTCATTCAGGAAGAGGATGAAAAGTGTGACATCAAATCCTACCATAGACTCATTCAGGAATAGGATGAAAAGTGTGACATCAAATCCTACCATAGACTCATTCAGGAATAGGATGAAAAGTGTGACATCAAATCCTACCATAGACTCATTCAGGAATAGGATGAAAAGTGTGACATCAAATCCTACCATAGACTCATTCAGGAAGAGGATGAAAAGTGTGACATCAAATCCTACCATAGACTCATTCAGGAAGAGGATGAAAAGTGTGACATCAAATCCTACCATAGACTCATTCAGGAATAGGATGAAAAGTGTGACATCAAATCCTACCATAGACTCATTCAGGAAGAGGATGAAAAGTGTGACATCAAATCCTACCATAGACTCATTCAGGAAGAGGATGAAAAGTGTGACATCAAATCCTACCATAGACTCATTCAGGAAGAGGATGAAAAGTGTGACATCAAATCCTACCATAGACTCATTCAGGAATAGGATGAAAAGTGTGACATCAAATCCTACCATAGACTCATTCAGGAATAGGATGAAAAGTGTGACATCAAATCCTACCATAGACTCATTCAGGAATACGATGAAAAGTGTGACATCAAATCCTACCATAGACTCATTCAGGAATAGGATGAAAAGTGTGACATCAAATCCTACCATAGACTCATTCAGGAATAGGATGAAAAGTGTGACATCAAATCCTACCATAGACTCATTCAGGAAGAGGATGAAAAGTGTGACATCAAATCCTACCATAGACTCATTCAGGAAGAGGATGAAAAGTGTGACATCAAATCCTACCATAGACTCATTCAGGAAGAGGATGAAAAGTGTGACATCAAATCCTACCATAGACTCATTCAGGAAGAGGATGAAAAGTGTGACATCAAATCCTACCATAGACTCATTCAGGAATAGGATGAAAAGTGTGACATCAAATCCTACCATAGACTCATTCAGGAAGAGAATGAAAAGTGTGACATCAAATCCTACCATAGACTCATTCAGGAATAGGATGAAAAGTGTGACATCAAATCCTACCATAGACTCATTCAGGAATAGAATGAAAGTGTGACATCAAACCCTACCATAGACTCATTCAGGAATAGGATGAAAAGTGTGACATCAAATCCTACCATAGACTCATTCAGGAATAGGATGAAAAGTGTGACATCAAATCCTACCATAGACTCATTCAGGACTAGGATGAAAAGTGTGACATCAAATCCTACCATAAACTCATTCAGGAATAGGATGAAAAGTGTGACATCAAATCCTACCATAGACTCATTCAGGAATAGGATGAAAAGTGTGACATCAAATCCTACCATAGACTCATTCAGGAATAGGATGAAAAATGTGACATCAAATCCTACCATAGACTCATTCAGGAAGAGGATGAAAAGTGTGACATCAAATCCTACCATAGACTCATTCAGGAAGAGGATGAAAAGTGTGACATCAAATCCTACCATAGACTCATTCAGGAATAGGATGAAAAGTGTGACATCAAATCCTACCATAGACTCATTCAGGAAGAGGATGAAAAGTGTGACATCAAATCCTACCATAGACTCATTCAGGAATAGGATGAAAAGTATGACATCAAATCCTACCATAGACTCATTCAGGAAGAGGATGAAAAGTGTGACATCAAATCCTACCATAGACTCAATTCAGGAAGAGGATGAAAAGTGTGACATAAATTACTACCATAGACTCATCAGGAAGAGGATGAAAAGTGTGACATCAAATCCTACCATAGATTCATTCAGGAAGAGGATGAAAAGTGTGACATCAAATCCTACCATAGACTCATTCAGGAATAGGATGAAAAGTGTGACATCAAATCCTACCATAGACTCATTCAGGAATAGGATGAAAAGTGTGACATCAAAACCTACCATAGACTCATTCAGGAATAGGATGAAAAGTGTGACATCAAATCCTACCATAGACTCATTCAGGAATAGGATGAAAAGTGTGACATCAAATCCTACCATAGACTCATTCAGGAAGAGGATGAAAAGTGTGACATCAAATCCTACCATAGACTCATTCAGGAAGAGGATGAAAAGTGTGACATCAAATCCTACCATAGACTCATTCAGGAAGAGGATGAAAAGTGTGACATCAAATCCTACCATAGACGCATTCAGGAAGAGGATGAAAAGTGTGACATCAAATCCTACCATAGACTTATTCAGGAAGAGGATGAAAAGTGTGACATCAAATCCTACCATAGACTCATTCAGGAAGAGGATGAAAAGTGTGACATCAAATCCTACCATAGACTCATTCAGGAATAGGATGAAAAGTGTGACATCAAATCCTACCATAGACTCATTCAGGAATAGGATGAAAAGTGTGACATCAAATCCTACCATAGACTCATTCAGGAATACGATGAAAAGTGTGACATCAAATCCTACCATAGACTCATTCAGGAATAGGATGAAAAGTGTGACATCAAATCCTACCATAGACTCATTCAGGAAGAGGATGAAAAGTGTGACATCAAATCCTACCATAGACTCATTCAGGAAGAGGATGAAAAGTGTGACATCAAATCCTACCATAGACTCATTCAGGAAGAGGATGAAAAGTGTGACATCAAATCCTACCATAGACTCATTCAGGAAGAGGATGAAAAGTGTGACATCAAATCCTACCATAGACTCATTCAGGAAGAGGATGAAAAGTGTGACATCAAATCCTACCATAGACTCATTCAGGAATAGGATGAAAAGTGTGACATCAAATCCTACCATAGACTCATTCATGAATAGGATGAAAAGTGTGACATCAAATCCTACCATAGACTCATTCAGGAATAGGATGAAAAGTGTGACATCAAATCCTACCATAGACTCATTCAGGAAGAGGATGAAAAGTGTGACATCAAATCCTACCATAGACTCATTCAGGAAGAGGATGAAAAGTGTGACATCAAATCCTACCATAGACTCATTCAGGAAGAGGATGAAAAGTGTGACATCAAATCCTACCATAGACTCATTCAGGAAGAGGATGAAAAGTGTGACATCAAATCCTACCATAGACTCATTCAGGAAGAGGATGAAAAGTGTGACATCAAATCCTACCATAGACTCATTCAGGAATAGGATGAAAAATGTGACATCAAATCCTACCATAGACTCATTCAGGAATAGGATGAAAAGTGTGACATCAAATCCTACCATAGACTCATTCAGGAAGAGGATGAAAAGTGTGACATCAAATCCTACCATAGACTCATTCAGGAAGAGGATGAAAAGTGTGACATCAAATCCTACCATAGACTCATTCAGGAAGAGGATGAAAAGTGTGACATCAAATCCTACCATAGACTCATTCAGGAATAGGATGAAAAGTGTGACATCAAATCCTACCATAGACTCATTCAGGAAGAGAATGAAAAGTGTGACATCAAATCCTACCATAGACTCATTCAGGAATAGGATGAAAAGTGTGACATCAAATCCTACCATAGACTCATTCAGGAATAGAATGAAAGTGTGACATCAAACCCTACCATAGACTCATTCAGGAAGAGGATGAAAAGTGTGACATCAAATCCTACCATAGACTCATTCAGGACTAAGATGAAAAGTGTGACATCAAATCCTACCATAAATTCATTCAGGAATAGGATGAAAAGTGTGACATCAAATCCTACCATAGACTCATTCAGGAATAGGATGAAAAGTGTGACATCAAATCCTACCATAGACTCATTCAGGAATAGGATGAAAAATGTGACAACAAATCCTACCATAGACTCATTCAGGAAGAGGATGAAAAGTGTGACATCAAATCCTACCATAGACTCATTCAGGAAGAGGATGAAAAGTGTGACATCAAATCCTACCATAGACTCATTCAGGAATAGGATGAAAAGTGTGACATCAAATCCTACCATAGACTCATTCAGGAAGAGGATGAAAAGTGTGACATCAAATCCTACCATAGACTCATTCAGGAATAGGATGAAAAGTATGACATCAAATCCTACCATAGACTCATTCAGGAAGAGGATGAAAACTGTGACATCAAATCCTACCATAGACTCATTCAGGAAGAGGATGAAAAGTGTGACATCAAATCCCACCATAGACTCATTCAGGAAGAGGATGAAAAGTGTGACATCAAATCCTACCATAGACTCATTCAGGAAGAGGATGAAAAGTGTGACATCAAATCCTACCATAGACTCATTCAGGAATAGGATGAAAAGTGTGACATCAAATCCTACCATAGACTCATTCAGGAATAGGATGAAAAGTGTGACATCAAATCCTACCATAGACTCATTCAGGAATAGGATGAAAAGTGTGACATCAAATCCTACCATAGACTCATTCAGGAAGAGGATGAAAAGTGTGACATCAAATCCTACCATAGACTCATTCAGGAATAGGATGAAAAGTGTGACATCAAATCCTACCATAGACTCATTCAGGAAGAGGATGAAAAGTGTGACATCAAATCCTACCATAGACGCATTCAGGAAGAGGATGAAAAGTGTGACATCAAATCCTACCATAGACTCATTCAGGAAGAGGATGTAAAGTGTGACATCAAATCCTACCATAGACTCATTCAGGAAGAGGATGAAAAGTGTGACATCAAATCCTACCATAGACTCATTCAGGAATAGGATGAAAAGTGTGACATCAAATCCTACCATAGACTCATTCAGGAATAGGATGAAAAGTGTGACATCAAATCCTACCATAGACTCATTCAGGAATACGATGAAAAGTGTGACATCAAATCCTACCATAGACTCATTCAGGAATAGGATGAAAAGTGTGACATCAAATCCTACCATAGACTCATTCAGGAAGAGGATGAAAAGTGTGACATCAAATCCTACCATAGACTCATTCAGGAAGAGGATGAAAAGTGTGACATCAAATCCTACCATAGACTCATTCAGGAAGAGGATGAAAAGTGTGACATCAAATCCTACCATAGACTCATTCAGGAAGAGGATGAAAAGTGTGACATCAAATCCTACCATAGACTCATTCAGGAATAGGATGAAAAGTGTGACATCAAATCCTACCATAGACTCATTCAGGAATAGGATGAAAAGTGTGACATCAAATCCTACCATAGACTCATTCATGAATAGGATGAAAAGTGTGACATCAAATCCTACCAGAGACTCATTCAGGAATAGGATGAAAAGTGTGACATCAAATCCTACCATAGACCCATTCAGGAAGAGGATGAAAAGTGTGACATCAAATCCTACCATAGACTCATTCAGGAAGAGGATGAAAGGTGTGACATCAAATCCTACCATAGACTCATTCAGGAAGAGGATGAAAAGTGTGACATCAAATCCTACCATAGACTCATTCAGGAAGAGGATGAAAAGTGTGACATCAAATCCTACCATAGACTCATTCAGGAAGAGGATGAAAAGTGTGACATCAAATCCTACCATAGACTCATTCAGGAAGAGGATGAAAAGTGTGACATCAAATCCTACCATAGACTCATTCAGGAATAGGATGAAAAATGTGACATCAAATCCTACCATAGACTCATTCAGGAATAGGATGAAAAGTGTGACATCAAATCCTACCATAGACTCATTCAGGAAGAGAATGAAAAGTGTGACATCAAATCCTACCATAGACTCATTCAGGAAGAGGATGAAAAGTGTGACATCAAATCCTACCATAGACTCATTCAGGAAGAGGATGAAAAGTGTGACATCAAATCCTACCATAGACTCATTCAGGAATAGGATGAAAAGTGTGACATCAAATCCTACCATAGACTCATTCAGGAAGAGAATGAAAAGTGTGACATCAAATCCTACCATAGACTCATTCAGGAATAGGATGAAAAGTGTGACATCAAATCCTACCATAGACTCATTCAGGAATAGAATGAAAGTGTGACATCAAACCCTACCATAGACTCATTCAGGAATAGGATGAAAAGTGTGACATCAAATCCTACCATAGACTCATTCAGGAATAGGATGAAAAGTGTGACATCAAATCCTACCATAGACTCATTCAGGACTAGGATGAAAAGTGTGACATCAAATCCTACCATAAACTCATTCAGGAATAGGATGAAAAGTGTGACATCAAATCCTACCATAGACTCATTCAGGAATAGGATGAAAAGTGTGACATCAAATCCTACCATAGACTCATTCAGGAATAGGATGAAAAATGTGACATCAAATCCTACCATAGACTCATTCAGGAATAGGATGAAAAGTGTGACATCAAATCCTACCATAGACTCATTCAGGAAGAGGATGAAAAGTGTGACATCAAATCCTACCATAGACTCATTCAGGAATAGGATGAAAAGTGTGACATCAAATCCTACCATAGACTCATTCAGGAAGAGGATGAAAAGTGTGACATCAAATCCTACCATAGACTCATTCAGGAATACGATGAAAAGTATGACATCAAATCCTACCATAGACTCATTCAGGAAGAGGATGAAAAGTGTGACATCAAATCCTACCATAGACTCATTCAGGAAGAGGATGAAAAGTGTGACATCAAATCCTACCATAGACTCATTCAGGAAGAGGATGAAAAGTGTGACATCAAATCCTACCATAGACTCATTCAGGAAGAGGATGAAAAGTGTGACATCAAATCCTACCATAGACTCATTCAGGAAGAGGATGAAAAGTGTGACATCAAATCCTACCATAGACTCATTCAGGAATAGGATGAAAAGTGTGACATCAAATCCTACCATAGACTCATTCAGGAAGAGGATGAAAAGTGTGACATCAAATCCTACCATAGACTCATTCAGGAAGAGGATGAAAAGTGTGACATCAAATCCTACCATAGACTCATTCAGGAAGAGGATGAAAAGTGTGACATCAAATCCTACCATAGACTCATTCAGGAAGAGGATGAAAAGTGTGACATCAAATCCTACCATAGACTCATTCAGGAAGAGGATGAAAAGTGTGACATCAAATCCTACCATAGACTCATTCAGGAAGAGGATGAAAAGTGTGACATCAAATCCTACCATAGACTCATTCAGGAATAGGATGAAAAGTGTGACATCAAATCCTACCATAGACTCATTCAGGAAGAGGATGAAAAGTGTGACATCAAATCCTACCATAGACTCATTCAGGAAGAGGATGAAAAGTGTGACATCAAATCCTACCATGGACTCATTCAGGAAGAGGATGAAAAGTGTGACATCAAATCCTACCATAGACTCATTCAGGAATAGGATGAAAAGTGTGACATCAAATCCTACCATAGACTCATTCAGGAAGAGGATGAAAAGTGTGACATCAAATCCTACCATAGACTCATTCAGGAAGAGGATGAAAAGTGTGACATCAAATCCTACCATAGACTCATTCAGGAAGAGGATGAAAAGTGTGACATCAAATCCTACCATAGACTCATTCAGGAATACGATGAAAAGTGTGACATCAAATTCTACCATAGACTCATTCAGGAATAGGATGAAAAGTGTGACATCAAATCCTACCATAGACTCATTCAGGAAGAGGATGAAAAGTGTGACATCAAATCCTACCATAGACTCATTCAGGAAGAGGATGAAAAGTGTGACATCAAATCCTACCATAGACTCATTCAGGAAGAGGATGAAAAGTGTGACATCAAATCCTACCATAGACTCATTCAGGAAGAGGATGAAAAGTGTGACATCAAATCCTACCATAGACTCATTCAGGAATAGGATGAAAAGTGTGACATCAAATCCTACCATAGACTCATTCAGGAATAGGATGAAAAGTGTGACATCAAATCCTACCATAGACTCATTCAGGAATAGGATGAAAAGTGTGACATCAAATCCTACCATAGACTCATTCAGGAATAGGATGAAAAGTGTGACATCAAATCCTACCATAGACTCATTCAGGAAGAGGATGAAAAGTGTGACATCAAATCCTACCATAGACTCATTCAGGAATAGGATGAAAAGTGTGACATCAAATCCTACCATAGACTCATTCATGAAGAGGATGAAAAGTGTGACATCAAATCCTACCGTAGACTCATTCAGGAAGAGGATGAAAATTGTGACATCAAATCCTACCATAGACTCATTCAGGAAGAGGATGAAAAGTGTGACATCAAATCCTACCATAGACTCATTCAGGAAGAGGATGAAAAGTGTGACATCAAATCCTACCATAGACTCATTCAGGAATACGATGAAAAGTGTGACATCAAATCCTACCATAGACTCATTCAGGAATAGGATGAAAAGTGTGACATCAAAATCCTACCATAGACTCATTCAGGAAGAGGATGAAAAGTGTGACATCAAATCCTACCATAGACTCATTCAGGAAGAGGATGAAAAGTGTGACATCAAATCCTACCATAGACTCATTCAGGAAGAGGATGCAAATTGTGACATCAAATCCTACCATAGACTCATTCAGGAAGAGGATGCAAATTGTGACATCAAATCCTACCATAGACTCATTCAGGAATAGGATGAAAAGTGTGACATCAAATCCTACCATAGACTCATTCAAGAATAGGATGAAAAGTGTGACATCAAAATCCTACCATAGACTCATTCAGGAAGAGGATGAAAAGTGTGACATCAAATCCTACCATAGACTCATTCAGGAAGAGGATGAAAAGTGTGACATCAAATCCTACCATAGACTCATTCAGGAAGAGGATGAAAAGTGTGACATCAAATCCTACCATAGACTCATTCAGGAATAGGATGAAAAGTGTGACATCAAATCCTACCATAGACTCATTCAGGAAGAGGATGAAAAGTGTGACATCAAATCCTACCATAGACTCATTCAGGAATAGGATGAAAAGTGTGACATCAAATCCTACCATAGACTCATTCAGGAATAGGATGAAAAGTGTGACATCAAATCCTACCATAGACTCATTCAGGAATACGATGAAAAGTGTGACATCAAATCCTACCATAGACTCATTCAGGAATAGGATGAAAAGTGTGACATCAAATCCTACCATAGACTCATTCAGGAATAGGATGAAAAGTGTGACATCAAATCCTACCATAGACTCATTCAGGAATAGGATGAAAAGTGTGACATCAAATCCTACCATAGACTCATTCAGGAATAGGATGAAAAGTGTGACATCAAATCCTACCATAGACTCATTCAGGAATAGTCACCTTCATTAGCTTTCAATCATTTTGATTTCTTTCTGTAATTTTGCATTGTAATGTTTGCTGTCATTTTTGGAAATCACATTTCTGATCACAAACAAATTGATATAATCCTTTGAAAAAAAATATTGCGGTCAAAATTGTATTCAATGTTCACCTTTCAGACAAAGGAAAAATGACCGTATAAGACAATTAAATGCTTATTTAAGATCGGTTGATCCGGATTGTCACATATTATTGTTACAAGAGGGTAAATTATTGGAAATAATTGGTGTTCCCTTTTTAAAGCTGCAGTGTTTTGTAATGATTTACGGGTAATAATTTAATTATTCAATAAATTTATGTAATGAAAACACCTTGAAAGTCAATAACTGATGATTTTTTCATTTTTAAAATGAATAGTGACTGTTAAATACTGGTAAACTGATACGATTGGATAATATTTTATTGACAGCTGATTACGTTAGTGAGGTGACCTTTCTTATTTGAGCTAAGATAACAAGTAAATGCTGTTGGGTGGGTTTTAAACTGACCGTATACAGCAAGTAATGGCTAATTTAAGGTGACTGTTAAGACAAATTTGACTATGTAGCCAAAGCTTCTTTATTGCAGAATGAATGCTGCTATTATCTACAATGTGTATGTTGTGGGCTATTATCTGACAAAGAATCACTTCAATCTTCTTGTCTGATATGACTCAGCCATGTTG
This sequence comes from Bathymodiolus brooksi, assembly GCA_963680875.1. Taxonomy (NCBI): domain Eukaryota; kingdom Metazoa; phylum Mollusca; class Bivalvia; order Mytilida; family Modiolidae; genus Bathymodiolus; species Bathymodiolus brooksi. Next base: position 115,623,584 of record OY804580.1, on the reverse strand, counting down.
TATTTAAGTGGGTAAATGGATTTTCTGTAATGAAACATGCTAGTCACTTTTAATGTGAGATTATATTATTTATATTTCATTTCAGAGTGGTAAAAGTACATACCTACGACAAATACCGATGTTACAAATTATGGCACAGATCGGCTCTTATGTTCCAGCTGAGTATGCATCATTTAGAATAACCAATCAGATTTTCTCTAGAATCGGCAGTGATGATGACATGGAGACTAACTCGTCTACTTTTATGGTGGAGGTTAGTACAAGGTCATGTTTCTTGTGCAGTACATGTATATGTAGTTATGTCGGGTGTATGTAATGCCATATTTTGTCTAGTTAATTTTTACAAAAAAAAAATAATTTGAAATTAGATTGGTTTGGGTTATTTGTGGACGTCGTCACTTTTAGCAATTTTTGTCTTGTGAAACATAGGTACCCTTATAAGCACCTATGCCCCATTAAGTATATAAAGATACAAATAAGTATGTTGGTTTTGTACAATATGAACATCATCATCATTTCATTGAATGTAAATTCTTCTTGGCGTGATATAGCTGAAAAATTGCTCATTTGACATTGTACAATACTCACTTACTATCTATATTCTGTACAAAGGTGGTAACAATTACATTACAGAGGTGATTCTCCCAGTTATTTATGACATCAAAATATTTATTACATTGTTTCGTGTCTTTAATGATGCAAGGAACCAGATACTTACAATGATTGCTGGTTCTTTCTGGGCACAAAAAGTCTCAATGAAAATTGTTGAGTTACAAAAATCATTCAATCATATAATGAAATACTTGAACACACTTTCAGATGAAGGAGGTCAACTACATTGTACAGAATGCCACACACCGGTCATTAATCATTGTAGATGAATTAGGTAGAGGTAAGGACTATTCCACTTGAGTATGTCAGAACTGTTCCATTTTGGTAGAGGTAAGGACGATTCCATTAAATAATCTATTGCAGTAAGTAATTTTGAGATTTTATATTGTGGCTTATGGGCCATCAGTATTCTTGTGTGAATTACATTAAAGCTGAATCGAGATCAAAAATATTTTTGTTGTTGATCAAATGTAAATAAACTTTAACCCATAATAAATGATATAATTTGTTACAAATGAGCCTCCATTTAGTGTGGCTAGGGTTTTGATTATATAACCTTAGGAGTGATAAGATACAGTTACTTTTGGTTTTGATGATTATTGGGGTACCCCTTTTGATGTTGACGGATTTATGGGAAGAAAAAAAACATGGCAATCATGAGGAATTTTTATGTCCCGGCCACTAAGTAGCTGGGACATATAGTGTTACCCATGTCCATATTTCCGAAATAAAACAGTTGTGACCACTTTTTTTCGCTATGCTTTGAGATATTGACTTGATGTTTGGTATATGAGTGTATAATGATGAGTTACAGATCAAGTTAACATTTTGTTCTGGTCCAATGATTTTTGGCCGAGTTGTGGCCCTTGGACTTTGAAATTTGGCCAAATATTTAGTTGTCACCACTTTTTTTCACTATGCTTGGAGATATTGACTTAATTTTTGGTATATGAGTGTATAATGATGAGTTACAGATCAAGTGTACATTTTGTTCCGGTCCAATGATTTTTGGTCGAGTTATGGCCCTTGGAATTTGAAATTTGGCCAAATATTTAGTTGTCACCACTTTATTTCGCTATGATTTGAGATATTGACTTGATTTTTGGTATGAGAGTGTATAATCATAAGTTACAGATCAACTTTGAAATTCATTTGTTATTCTTAACCTATTACTGAGGGAATTAAAAAAGGGTGCAACATTTGCGAGCCTCCTTAATATTCACGGTGGGGACATTCGTGTCGTTCTGACACATCTAGTTTCCTCCTGATTTGCTGATCTATGAATCTGTATGACCAAATGATTTGTGATTTAGTACAAATGATGTATGTCACGTCCTCTACAGAAATTCCTCATTTTGTCTTGATCTGTAAAAAAACATTGCAATCGTTGATTTCTTATTGTCTCATATTATAGAAATCTTCTCCTCAGAAACTTCAAGTTCAAATGGGTTTTTTTTTCATAGTACCAATGATGTATGTGAGGTCTTTTACCAAACTTACTCATTTTGTCATGTCCCTGTGAAATGAACATGGCGATGCTTGACAATTCTTGTCGAAAATAGCTCACCAATAACCAAAATATACTTTGAAAAACTCTATAGAAAGTTGTTTTCAAATGATTGATTAGATTTTGTATTTTGAAAAATATTAGATTGTTTTTTTGAAGAAAAATCCATTATTATTTCTTAGGTACCAGTGCTGAAGAAGGTGTTGGGATCTGTCATTCTGTTTGTGAATTTCTAATGGGTATAAAGGTTGGTTTTGTTTTGATATATTACACAATCAAACTGATTAAAATAACATTTCTCACACCCTTTACTTATTTGTCGTGGTGTGGGAGATCTGAGAAAACCCCATTATGGGTCACATGTACCATCCAACGAAAATGGTGATTGTTTTTACTAAACCACTTTGCATGCCACGAGCAATCTGATTGGCCAAAATTGATCATAACCATATTTATCGTAGCATTATATATTCATAGTCTTAAGGTCACTCACGTGTGACCTGTAATTGGATTTCCTTAGATCTCCAACTCGGCGACATATCGGTAAAGTGGAGCAAGTGAGACATCTGATGGATGGTTTTCACAAAGGTAGTGCCAAACCTTTAACTGCATATTTGGCACACAGGGATAATTTTTTCTCACATATAAGACAGGCATATTCGATGTGACCATTTTGTGGCGTCACAATGAGAAAACTGTTGCGTCACATTGTCAAAATGTTGCAAAAACAAGTCGTTTCCATGAGTCATAAACAAATGTTGAACTTGTGATTGCTTCAAACTATAAATTACTGAATTTATACCTTAAAGTTGTATATATACTGTTTCATACATGTATCTACATTACGATATAAAACTAAAATGCATACAATAATTTTGAATATTTATTTTCATTAAGCTGCATAGTTTAGAAATGAAATATTTTTTTCAAAGGTGGCCATTGCCAAATGATTTGAGAAAAATAATTAGTGATTGTCAACAATGTGAGATGAAACAATTCCACCCTCTGGTGACATTTTCATTCATCAGAAACTTGAAAATTTGAAAATGTGAACCCTCTGGTGGAATTGTCCTATATATCACATTCTAAACCATGAGTGATTATTATTATATTCAGTAGTATGCTTTACATACAGAGATTGCTCTGCATTGTGTTGTATGGTTGACAAACTTGTATTGTATGTATCATCATGGACTTATACCTGTACTTTATTATGTTAGAAATCACACTTCTTATATTTTACTGCATAATTTATATATGTTCTATACTTTTAAGCTTTTTTCTGAGTATCTCATTGGCTTGGAATAAGGATAATGTGTCCAAGTAGGGTGACATGTCAATCCATGGACTGTTGTTTCAGTGAGCTAGTGTAGCATTTAATTGTGTCCTCTAGATCAAAGTGTCCGCTGGACACTTTTACATATGTTATAGTGTCCAGCAGACACTTTCATATTGCAATCTCTATAAAATATTGTCTGGGAGGACACTTTAAGATAGGACACTATTATGTCTTACCCTAACCCTAACTCTATACTAGGACACTATTTCATATCGCAATCTCTATTAAATATTGTCTGGGAGGACACTTTAAGATAGGACACTATTATGTCTTACCCTAACCCTAACTCTATACTAGGACACTATTTCATATCGCAATCTCTATCAAATATTGTCCGGGGGTACACTTTAACATAGGACACTATTATGTCTTACACTAGCACTATAAAAATACAACTAAGTGTGTTGGTCTAGAACAAAGTGGACCTCATCATCATCTCATTGAAAATTAATTTGTTCTTGCAATGATATATGCTTATTTGACGTTAAACAACAATCACTCATTTCACTATATACATTTTTTGTAGGCATTTACATTCTTTGTGACTCATTTTATTGAGTTGACAAATCTGGACAGTCTATACCCAAATGTTGAAAAGTAAGTACAATAATATTACAAAGCAAAATATTTTACAAGACAGTTCACAAAATACACAAGATTAAGTTCAAAGTTTGTAAATCTGTAAGATAAGTTACATCTGTTGAACATGTTAACTTGTTTTAAATCGTATAAATATAATTTGAATTTATAGACAATATACATACATCTCTTTAAGTAAATATAATTTTTATTGAATATGTGAATTAGGGCTAAGAGGGAGAGGCTTTAAGGGCAAAACATTGTCCCACCTCAGATGTGAATGGTATTTACAACAAATTATCTTCATTAAGTCCACTTTTCAAAAATGCATATAAATGCATAAAAGTTCTTTATGACATCATCATAATTACTCTGCATATTACACAAGTTAACCTCTAGTTAGTTTAATTTATTGTCTAAAATTTATTTTATCCATTTGACTGACACATTCCATAAATCAGCCCCCCATCTTAGTTTAGTAATAATTTTTCTATTTCAGTTATTGTTTTCAAATTCAAAGAACAATGAATACAGAATGGAATTGTGAGAAGATTGTTTATACACATATCCTGGCTAAAGGCAAGACAATGGAAAAACACTACGGTAAACTATTCTATAGTCCTATATCATTGGTTAAGAACTTTTGATCTGTGAAATATGATTGACTATTATAAATTTTAATTGTTTTGCTCTCACTGAATCAGATCGATTTTCTCAGCTCATCTGACCCAAAGGACCACCTAATCTTTTGTCATAACTGTTGTCTGTAACCTTAAAACTATTGCAATTGATTTTTAAACAGATTTGGAAGGGCTGTCTATTGTAAAACAATGCAGAGGCCCCATTTTCTTTACGTGATTTCTGTTGTGTGGTTGGAACCAGTAAATAAGACAGAAACAAGGAACCATGAACAAACCAATGTTTGTTGTTTGAATCACATAATTGAAAGTTCCTCGAGTGTGGTAGATCGTTGGTTCAAGTCTCGGTCAAATCAAACTAAAGACTGAAAGTTCCTCGAGTGTGGTAGATCGTTGATTCAAAGCCTCTGTCAAATCAAACTAAAGACTCTTAAATGACCGTTTGCTGCTTCTCTGATAAACATTAAGGAGTTAGAACAAAGACTAGATGTCTCAGAATCAGGATAATGTGTCTGAGTGAAGAGACATATCTACCCATGGACTTTAAATTAGTATTTGTTGCTTCTCCACTAAGCATGCAGCAATAAGGAGTAAGTGCAGACTAGTGGACTCAGAATCAGAATGTGTCAAATTGGAGGAACATGTCTACCAGCAGACTGTTTCAATGAGCTAAGTGGAGGAACATGTCTACCAGCAGACTGTTTCAATGAGCTAGCACTATAAAAATCCAACTACCGTAAGCATGTTGGTCTAGTACAAAGTGGACATGAAATGTTGTAACTTGTTTTCGTCATGATATAGCTGAAAAAATTGCTTGTTTAACATTAAGCAACAATCACTCACTCATAATTGTAAGCATGCTTGGTTAAGGTGTTGATCCATACAATGATATTACTTTTCACTTTTTATTAGTTTACCTAGTACAAATGACCATGTGAGCTATTTTCATCAATTTGTGTGTGTCTTTAACTACCTGGCCAAATGAAATATTAACTTTTGTGGACTTCATTGGAATCTGCTATTTTGGCGCCAATTCAAAATGGCTGCCATAGCCAAGAATGTAATTTGATTAGTTGAGTCTTAAAGTTCTATTGTTCAAAGAGTACTTGGGAGGTTTCAAATTTAAATTAGTGTGAAATATTCTGGTTGATTTTTGTACCAATCAGAAATAATAATAAAAATAGTGTCACCACAAAACATAGTTTACTATATATTGGACCACACAAAACATAGTTTACTATATATTGGACCACACAAAACATAGTTTACTATATATTGGACCACACACAACATAGTTTACTATATATTGGATCACACAAAGCATAGTTTACTATATATTGGACCACACACAACATAGTTTACTATATATTGGACCACACAAAACATAGTTTACTATATATTGGACCATATGGGAAAGTGTTTAAAAGCTATATGTTAGAAACTACAAACAGAATTGAACCCAAACTGTAAATGGATGATCATGTGGTGGTCCGTTACAAACATGGTACAAAAATGTATTTTTGATGTGGATCAAAAATCTAAGATTACCGCCATTGCAGGACAAAGCTTTAGCATTGAACCCTATAATCTATTTCCTAGGAACCACTCGACCATTTAAAAAGAAACATTTCTGGAATATTCCTGAGAAGGCTTTTACAAAAGCTAAACTAATTATGCAAGATCCTATAGGAAAATGAATAAAAAGTTTTTTCTCTAAAACAAATGATCCATTTAAAAGGGGCTGTTACACAGTGCTCCTTAACAAAGTTTGTTTTTCTATTTTGTGTAGAAATTAAAGAAAATTCACAACATGGACACTTTTGAAAAGAACAATGGAGAAATATTTGTTTTTAGCTCACCTGGCCATAGGCCATGTGAGCTTTTGTCATGGGTAAGCGTCCGTCGTCCGTCCGTCCGTTAGCTTTTCACATTTAAATCTTCTTCTCTGAAACCGCTGAACAGAAATCAGCCAAACTTGCCAGAAATGTTCACTGGATGGTCCTCTACCAGATTTGTGTTTTTGGTGCTGATTTGAAATCCAACATGGCTGCCAGGGTCCATAATGTGTTCTCATTGGCTGAAATTTTAAAAATCTTCTTGTCAGAAACCACTAAGTCAATTGAATTGTGACTTTGCAGGAATGATCATTGGGTGGTCCTGTACTAAAATTGTGAATCGTTTGCCGATCGGAAATTCAAGATGGCCGCCATGACTCGACTTAGTTTAACATTGGACCCTATGGGAATTTCACATTTTCATCTTTTTTTCTGAAACCACAAAACAGATTTGAACCAAACTTGGCAGAAATGTTCATTGGATGGTCATATACAAGATTTGTGTTTTTGGTGCTGATCGGAAATCCAACATGGCTGCCAGGGCCTATAATGTGTTCTGATTGGTCGAAATTTTAAAAATCTTCTTGTTAGAAACCACTAAGCCAATTGAATTGTGGCTTTGCAGGAATGATCATTGGGTGGTCCTGTACTAAAAGTGTGAATCGTTTGCTGATCGGAAATTCAAGATGGCCGCCATCAGCGAACATAGTTTTAACATAGGACCCTATGGGAAATATATTTAAAAATCTTCTTCTCTGAAACCAGTAAGCCAATTTAAAGCAAACATGGCATGGATGGTCCTTAAGTGGTCAATTTTCAAAATTGTGTCCAGTGACCCTGACCTCCATCCAAGATGGCCACCTTCAGCAGACATACTGTAGTTTTAACATAGGACCCTATGGGAAAAATGTTTTAGAATCTTCTCCTCTGAAACTAATAAGCCAATATAGCAAACATGTCATCGATGGTCCTTAGGTGGTCAACTTCCAAAATTGTGTTCAGTGATCCCGATCTCGGTTCAAAATGGCTGCCGTCAGCAGACATAGTTTTAACATAGGACCCTATGGGAAAATTGTTTAAAAGTCTTCTCTTCTGAAACCAGTCAGCCAATTTAAAGCAAACATGGCATGGATGGTCCTTGGGTAGTATACTTTCAAAATTGTGTCCGGTGACCACGACCTCCATCCAAGATGGCTGCCATGAGCAGACATAGTTTTAACATAGAACCCTATGGCAGTATGGGATTTGAATAGTAACTTAGATGTATTCAGCATGCAGACATTCTTAAGAGGACTTATTTATGTCAGGTGAGCGATACAGGCTCACCTGAGCCTCTAGTTTAAAATATCTTCTCAGAAACTTATTATCAGTGAGCAATACAAACTCATGTGAGCCTCTAGTTTTCTTAAGTAATTGTAGGGGCAAAGCACTGTTTGAAAGTATGAATTGCTACGCTTAGTTGTGAAATAATTTGTCAAATTGCATAGAGGTTTGTTAAAAAAAAGTATTGTATTTATTATAACCTACATTATTACTTGCTGCTGCTTGGAATATATAATTGTATGTACATATGTGACCTTTTTAAGTTGGAATAATTTTTGTCCAATCCATGTAATATTGTTAACAATGAAAATAAGTTTAATATTATAGTTAATTATAGGTCATTATTATTTTTTCAGGACTTCAGTTGGCAGAAATTTCTACAATGCCTAAAGCAGTTATAGATAACGCCAAAGAAATTGCAAAGAAAATCTCCTCAGAAAAACAGGTACAAAAATGAAATGGTGATTGTTCAAGAACAATTGAGGTTTTTCTTCATTTCAATTGCTTAGTTTCACTATTATGATATTGTATATGCGCCCCTCTCTTATATGGCCACTCGGGGCTGTCGTGGCCATGATCGTATGATACTTGGATTTATAACTACTTATGCAGTCAGTGCCTATCACCACTAACGGTGTGAGTTCGAATCCTGCTCAGGCGAGGTGTATTTGATACAACATTATGTGATAAAGTTTGTCAGTGATTTGTGACAATTATAGATAATGCCAAAGAAAATCTCCTCAGAAAAGCAGGTACAAAATGATATTGTCATTGTTTAAGAACAATTCAGTTATTGAGGTCTTTCATTGATTGTTTTTCATTTAACTTGTTTCATTATTGTAATATTGTATATTAGTACCCTTCTTATATGGCCACTCCCATCAAAGGTCGTCCCCTCTCATCATCCCAGATTTTAAATGCACTGAGACTTTTAAATACTACTAATGTGTCTTTCTCAAGAGAGACAATCTCTCTTTTGTAAGGTCACTTTTTCATTACAGAAGAGGTGGCCTATATAACTCATTTAACACTGCATAGTTATAAATTGGTCCAGGTAAAATAAGTATTGATGGACTTATGTTTCTAGTAAAGTAATTTCATTTTCCTAGGTAAGAAAAATTGGAATAATTTTCCCTTTTATAATAGTCTGGTTGGTTTGGTTTATGGTGTTTAATGCCACTTTCAACAATATTTCCGTTATATTGTGGCTGTCAGTTTTATTGGTGCAGGAAACCACTGACCTGTCGCAAGTCACTGACAACCTTTATCACATAATGTTGTATCAAGTACACCTCGCCATGAACGTGGTTCGAACTCGCAACTTTAGTGGTGATAGGCACTAATTGCACAGGTAGATGTAAATCCAGCTACCATACGATCACGGCTACGACGGCCCCTATGATAGTCCATGAGATATTTATTCCTAGTAAGTATGGTACATGGACTTATTTTACTTGTATTTTTATTCCATCCAGAGCAATTATCTACCACAACTTATTTTACCTTCACACAATAGATAGGGTTATTGGTGTTTAACACCACGATCAACAATATTTCAGTTATATTATGTCAGTCAGTTTAAATGATACATGTGGGAGTGTAAGCCATAAATTCGTTCTAGGAAAAATAAGTCTGCGAGGACCAATATTTCTAGTAAAATAAATCCAAGGGTAAACATTTTCCTTTACTTTGTGTCGCATGATCCATTTTTCCAAAATATGGTTCTTATTTTTTATATACCCATTCCTTTCCCTTATGCATTGAAAATCAAATTCTGTTCTCAACCACAAGATAAATGGTTTCAAGTACTGTTCTCCACCACAAGATTAATGGTTTCAAATATTGTTCTCCACTACAAGATTAATGGTTTCAGATACTGTTCTCCACCACCAGATAAATGGTTTATGTTTTATATTCCCCCTTGACAATTTGAATGAATGAATAAATACATCCTTGACTTTCGCTACAGAGATTTAACGTGACACGGTCGCCATCTTTGTTTCTTATTGAATGCTGAATTATTTACCTCGCTTTGTTAATTTTGCTACTATATTCTCTCTAGCAACTTTCTATTTGTGTCAAGTCATATCTGAGTTAAATATGACACCAGTGTTGTCTTACATTGTCTCCTAATATTTCATTTTGTTCGTAATTTTTTTTGGGCCTATTTATATTGTTATTTTTATGCGTGACTTGTGTTACGATTGACGAATTCAGATGATATTTTATATTGTTATTTTTATGTGTGACTTGTGTATTGACGAATTCAGATGATATTTTATAATTGTTATTTTATGTATGTCACCCCTATGACTTGTGTATTGACGAATTCAGATGATTTTTTATATTGTTATTTTTATGTGTGACTTGTGTATTGACGAATTCAGATGATATTTTATAATTGTTATTTTATGTGTGTCACCCCTATGACTTGTGTATTGACGTATTCAGATGATATTTTCAGACAAACCAGGAAGTAGAATGGGAGTTAAGAGAACAGAGAGCTGTGTTTAAGTTGGCTACCAGACTTGTACAAGCTGCTAGAAACTCTAGATTGGACGAAGAAGGTCTCAAAAACTACTTCAAATCTTTAAAGAAACAGTATAAAGAAACAATAGGACAAAATGCAGTGTGACTAAAATATTAAAACATATAGTCTTATGATTTTATTGCCTTAGTTAAGAGTTATTGTTTGGCTGGTATGCTCATTATATAACCCTTTTCAAAACTGTGAATCAAGATGGCTGTTATTTCTAAAAATAGACATGTTAAGTTGGAAGAATGATTTCTGATTGATTTTTTAGAGAAAATAACTTAAGACGTCACATGGTGGATTTATTTGTTAATATTCCATGACCTATGCATTTTTTTATGTTGTGTTGATCTTACATCCAAGATGGCCACCTTCACAGGATATAGAAATATAGATAAAAATTGTTTAAAAAAAACGGTAGAACTGATTGAACCCAAACTTTATATGAATGAACATAAGATTATCCATTAAACAGTACTTGGTTGTTTTTATGTGTTATTAATAAGAAATCTAAGATGGCTGACATTCCAGAAAATCTATAGACAGTTCATTATGGAGGTTAGCTGGAAAATTAACAAAATGATAAAATTTGGTGTCATCTATGAATAATTATCTTGTTGATCTTTGTTTCAATGTCTTTAATAAATCATACTACACTCAGTATCTGTCTTTAGTCAGGAGAATTATTAAGTTTGACCTATATCTGTATGTACATGTATATGTCAGTCCCACATTTAATTTCTGCTCATTAATTAAATTTTTAGTTCCTCTCCAGCAAATCATTTGAAATTTATGCACATGATCAGGGCCAGGGGCCATAAAAGACAGATCAAGTTTGATTTTGGAGTTTACCTTTTTTTTTTTTTTTCTAGCTTAACTTATGCCACTTGATTTGCCAAAAAATATATATTTTGGTTCCATATGAGAAAAAAAATTGTAAGAAAAATTTGAAGATACCAAAGGGGTAACCATAAATCATAAATTGAAGAGGGTCAGACAATGCAATGGCCAAAAAAGAACAAAATGATCTTCCAACTTTTCTTGTACAATATATCTTTTACAGTAAGTTAATTGGCTGCCCTGAATTTATAATCCCCTTTATAGTGAGTGATTGTTGTTTAATGCCAACTCAGCAATTTTTCAGCTATATCATGACGAGAACAAGTTAATTTCCAATGAGATGATGATGAGGTCCTCTTTGTACTAGACCAACAAGCTTAGTTGGATATTTTATAGTGTTGGCTCACTGAAACAGCAGTCTATGGATAGACATGTCGCCCCACTTGGACACATTATCCTGATTCTGAGCCACCCAGTCTTTGCTCTTTCTCCTTAATGCTGCGTGCTTAGTGGAGAAACAACAAATACCAATTTTATAGTCTGGTTGGACCCGATCTACCACACTCGAGGTGAGCACGCTAACCATTACACCACCTATACGATTAAATAATCCCTTTTATAGACTAATCCACATGTGGAGTGCTTCGAACAATCAAAGAACAAAACTATGAATGTGTATGCCTGATATCTACTATATTTATTTGCAAAAAATGTTTATTGCACTTGTGAAAAAGATTTGCATTTAAGTGTAGAGCATACCTATAGGTACAAACTGTGCTCCTCTTCATGTTGACTAGTTCCTTTATTCATATGTGGCAGACTTCATATAGGGGATTCCCAAGAAAACCAAGCCCATTGAGCTTGAAATAAAGGATACCACAGAAACATCTAGGTCTGCTTCATACCTTGACCTACACCTGGAAAGAACAAAACTTAATGACAAAAGAGATGATTTCAATTTTCTCAATGTGAACTTTCATTTATATGTAGCAACATTCCAGCAGCACTTGCATATGGAGTATATATCTCTCAGTTGATCCGATATTCCAGAGCTTGTGGTCCCCATCAGGATTTCCTTGATGAGGGTTGCAGCTAACAAAGAAGCTACTGAACGAAGGGTTCCTATTGGTAATGTTCATGTCATCACTTCGAAAGTTTTACGGTCACCACCATGACTTGGTTAATTGTTGTGGAATATCTTTGTCACAAAAGACCTTGGATATGTTCCACTTGTCGCAAGGACTCCCTGGTCCTTTCATCATTTATGACTTATCACCAGGTTTGTAACTAGAGTAACACAATTCTCTTTTCCGGGTATTTCGGTCAACGAATTATCTCCCTTGTCATTGAGGCGGTGAAACATTCGCCATTTTAAATTTGATTTTCACCGCCTAAAGATGGCCGACTCGTTGTTAGAGGAAGTGACGTCACCCCGGAAAAGAGAATGGGTACCACTATTGGAGCAGGAAGTGCTTAACTTTCTGGAACGCCTGAGTTCACCCCCGGTTTTGATTGGGCTCGTGTTGCTCGATCTTTAGTTTTCTGTGTAGTGTTTTGTAGATCTTTGTTGGTCCTTTTTCTTTTGGTCATTGTGTTGGTAACAACGGTATCGGGTCTATTCGGCCCTACTATAAATATTACGTTATAAACTAGCAAACCTGAACGTCAAACAGAAAGTGTGTTCCGAATGTTCCGGGAGATAACTAGTTTCCACAGGAGTCACACTATAGAGCTTGCTGCCGCGGTCTGACAGATCTGGAACACACTACACATGGGTAAGACATGGAAGGAATGAATGAAAGCTATAGTCAGTTCCTTTTTTATAGCCACAGCTCGGCAGAACAAAGACTTTCAAATTTCTCACACCCTAAAATTAGCTTGGGTTTTGAGTCCTTGTATGTTTTTACTACACTTGATTTTATAAATTGTTCAAATTAATTTATCAAACAATAAAATTAGCTTGGGTGTAGCTTAATTTACAGTACAATCAAAGATAATGAGTATACTCCTTTATACATTGATTTCTTGATTACACACACAAAATTATAATATTTGAATTTTTAAAATTAAAATCGATCAAAAACATTTTGAAATGATAAACACTTGTGTATTTCAGTTCAAAAGTATTTAATTTCAAATGGGCCCGAATCGACTAATTTGGTATCTTCAAACTCTTCTGGCTAGTGTCACAGTATTTCTGACCGCTGATTGAATAGGTGTTAATAATTTGGAAACAGGTTTCGTGTAGCATTTGGCAGATTGCAATTTAATGTTTGTAAGGGCAATTTAAAAATCCAGTAAAATGACGGTAGATCCGGTTCTTCATCTTTGGTTGAAATATCAAAGGAACACAAAACAGACCCATTGTTGTCCAGAATTTCCTTTTTCGTATGTGTCGTCTGGTGTATATGTAACTAGGGTTCTCCTCCCTCATGCATAGGCGACTTTATCAGATTTTGGCTATCCTGTTTTAGACCCTTTGATTTTATTGCTCCCAAACACTTTTAAATCTGTGGCTTTCCAAATCTTGATTTTGAGTGTACCTGATAAAGGTATTCCAGAAACGTATCGTGTGCACTAATTTTGATATCTACTGTTACAACGTACTTATATTGATATTTACCAAGTGAATTGTCAGTTCCTTTATCAAGCTGTCTATGTAATGTGATTTACACACAAACACGATATTATTAGGGGCCTTACTGTCTGCAGGGACAACGGCATACTTGTCATGGAAGGGGGTATGGGCTGTGGTGTTTAGTGCCATTTACAACAATATTTCAGTTATATCAAAACGGCCAGTTTTATTGGTGGAGAAAATCGCCGACATGTCGCAAGTCATTGATTTATCGAGTACACCTCGCCATGAGCGGTATTCGAACTCGGAACTTCAGAGGTGATAGGCATTTATTGCATAGGCAGTTGGAAATCCAATTACCATGCCGCCACGACGTTCCCCTACTTGTCATGGAGGTGAGACGTGTGTAACAACATTTTGGTCTTTTAAGATCGATGTTGTGCGAGTGTTGCTTGACCCATTAAATGTTTGTTTAATTCTAATTTGCATCAACAACCACAAACTCTTAGCACATTCAGAGAGTATCTATGTCCTCTTTCATATTTTGTCCATTTTCTGGCATAATCCTCGACGGAATCCATAAGAATTTTAAATTGTTTCCGATTTATGACTTTAGGCTCACGATATTTCATATTTTAGTCCTTTGGCGAACTCATCTCGGATTATTTAAGAGTTGTATACAGGAGTTACATCGAAAAATTGATATGCGACCTACCGGTGAGAGTACCAGATCAATCCTCACATAACAAAACAAAGCAAAAATTATATTCCAGTACGTAAAATCAACAAGAAACGACAAATCTGACATAGCAGCGCTAAAAAGACGGAAACTCTGTTACTGATAATACTGCGAAAGTTTACAGCTTGAATGAACAGGCCTCGTCTAAAAATTTCAAAACTTGCAATTACCACACCTGGTATTACAAAACTACTTAACAACATCAATCCTCACAATGCTACTGTGCTTTACAATACCAGTAGTCACATCCTCAAAGAATAGAAGGAGTCTATTTCAACAAAAACATTGAAACCGATCTAATCATTGATTTCGCCATATGCTTTAGAAAGTGACACACGGCAGACTTCTTTACTAATTTATTACTAGGCGTCTCAGTAAATACCATGAAATTGTTATCTGCATTCCTATCAAATAGTACCACTACACAAACAGTACTGTGGATGGAAAGAGCCCAGATACAATTCTAGTCACATTTGTCGTCCCGTTAGGAACAGCCTTGTTTCTGGCTTATATCAATGATTTACCAGACTACCTGACATACAGTAAGCTCAGCATGTTTGTTGACAATAGTATAATCTACAGATCACAGAGTGATTGTGACAAACTCCAGGTTGATCTAGATGTGGCTGCTAAATGAGAAAATGACTGGCTGACAGTTTGTAACTTTAATACAACTGGTGCCACTAGTGGAGTAGGAATTGCTTAACCCTTCCGGAGCACTTGAGTTCACCCCCGGTGTTTAGTGGGGTTCGTGTTACTCGATCTGTATGTGTATGTTTTGTAGATCGTTGTTTGTCCTTTTGTACCTTTTCTTTTGGCCATTGTGTTGTCTGTTCTTCTTAAAATACAACTCGCATAGCATTAAACCACAATCAATCCATCAACCAAGAAAAGAGAAATTTAATACAATTGTGTTTTGGGCGCCAGAGTGAGGAGAAACACTATTATTATTGCAGTTAGCCTTATTAAGTTAAATGTCAAACAATAGCCTTCAAGGGCACCAAAGGTTGACTTTACAGGACGGTTTGTGTATCAGGCTATGACACGTGTCGTCTGTAGTTTCTCAAATGAATAATGTTAGCGACATGAAACTACACTTTAGATATAACATATAACGATAAGGTTGTCAAGACTCAGATCACACAGTGCCAGACATACTCACACGATGGCTAGTGTCTTCTTAAGCTCCGTTTTGTGTTTAGGTAAATTTAATTTGAATGTGCTTTTTTTCTCGTTTTCATTGTTGAGCCAAACAAGGAGTATTCATAATCAACTTCATTTTTCATACTATAATTTTTTTTATTTCATAAATACATTTTTTTTTCAAAAGGATTTAAATAATTTCCATAGTGTGAATTTAATGTAGGATTTTGATGAACAAGTTTAAGATACGTGTACTGTTCAGGGTTAGGGTTAGGGTGTTTACCGCCACTTACAACAATATTTCAGTTATATCGTGCCGGTCAGTTCTATTTGTGTAGGAAACCGGAGTACCCAGAGAAAGCCATTGACCTGCCACAAGTCACTGACAAACTTTATCACATAATGCTGCATCAAGTACACCTCACCCGAGCGGGATTCGAACTCACAACGTTAGACCGGGTGATAAGGATTTGTAGTTTTGCTATGATAAAAGAATCCGTTAATCAATTTTGCTAAATAATTATACCGATACATTTATTTGGGGTTGTCGAAACAAATGATTTATCTGAGTTCGGGAAAAGGTTGGTTGCATATTAAAAACTGGTATGGTTTTATTTTCTATCAACGGTGTGGCTTCAATTTCAGTTTTGGCGGGAGTTTCACAAATAAATGCCGACTGTTTTCCTGATGAAGTAGAATATCACGGTAAATGTTATTACTTCGGACGGGTATCAGAAGTTGTAAACCACGATCTTGCACATGTAAGTATTAAATAAAAATGTTGTAGATTAGGAAATATGTATATTAACAATAAAATGTACAATACAATTACCATTTAAAGACAGCTTAGAGCAGCAAATATGATTTCAGTTTGCCCATTGTGAACTTTCCATCTATATGTAGCAACTTTTCAGCAGCACCTGTATAGGGAATACATATCTCTCAGTTGATCGGATATTCCAGAGCTTGTGGTTACTATTAGGATTACTTGATAGAGGGTTGCTGTTAACAAGGAAGCTACTGAACCAAGGGTTCCCACTGGTTAAGTTGAAGTCGTTACGGTCACCATCATTATTTTGTTAACCGTTACGGAATATCGGTCACAAATGACCACGGATATGTACCACTTGTTGTAAGCACGTCCCGGTCCTTTCCTAATTCATGAGTTATCATGACCAAAAGGTTTGTAACTGGAACAAAACGACGGATGCTGCTAGTGACTCAAGGACTGCTTACCCTTCCGGAGCACCTCAACTCACCCCTGTTTTAGTGGGGTTCGTGCTGCTAGATCTTAAGGTTTCTGTGTAGTGTTTTGTATTTAGTGGGGTTCGTGCTGCTAGATCTTAAAGTTTCTGTGTAGTGTTTTGTATTTAGTGGGGTTCGTGCTGCTCGATCTTAAGGTTTCTGTGTAGTGTTTTATATTTAGTGGGGTTCGTGCTGCTAGATCTTAAGGTTTCTGTGTAGTGTTTTGTATTTAGTAGGGTTCGTGCTGCTAGTTCTTAAGGTTTCTGTGTAGTGTTTTGTATTTAGTAGGGTTCGTGCTGCTCGATCTTAAGGTTTCTGTGTTGTGTTTTGTATTTAGTAGGGTTCGTGCTGCTAGATCTTAAGGTTTCTGTGTAGTGTTTTGTATTTAATAGAGTTCGTGCTGCTAGATCTTAAGGTTTCTGTGTAGTGTTTTGTATTTAGTAGGGTTCGTGCTGCTAGATCTTAAGGTTTCTGTGTTGTGTTTTGTATTTAGTGGGGTTCGTGCTGCTAGATCTTAAGGTTTCTGTGTAGTGTTTTGTATTTAGTGGGGTTCGTGCTGCTAGATCTTAAGGTTTCTGTGTAGTGTTTTGTATTTAGTGGGGTTCGTGCTGCTAGATCTTAAGGTTTCTGTGTAGTGTTTTGTATTTAGTGGGGTTCGTGCTGCTCGATCTTAAGGTTTCTGTGTAGTGTTTTGTATTTAGTGGGGTTCGTGCTGCTCGATCTTAAGGTTTCTGTGTAGTGTTTTGTATTTAGTAGGGTTCGTGCTGCTAGATCTTAAGGTTTCTGTGTAGTGTTTTGTATTTAATAGAGTTCGTGCTGCTAGTTCTTAAGGTTTCTGTGTAGTGTTTTGTATTTAGTAGGGTTCGTGCTGCTAGATCTTAAGGTTTCTGTGTAGTGTTTTGTATTTAGTAGAGTTCGTGCTGCTAGATCTTAAGGTTTCTGTGTAGTGTTTTGTATTTAGTAGGGTTCGTGCTGCTAGATCTTAAGGTTTCTGTGTAGTGTTTTATATTTAGTAGGGTTCGTGCTGCTAGATCTTAAGGTTTCTGTGTAGTGTTTTGTATTTAGTGGGGTTCGTGCTGCTAGATCTTAAGGTTTCTGTGTAGTGTTTTGTATTTAGTGGGGTTCGTGCTGCTCGATCTTAAGGTTTCTGTGTAGTGTTTTGTATTTAGTGGGGTTCGTGCTGCTAGATCTTAAGGTTTCTGTGTAGTGTTTTGTATTTAGTAGGGTTCGTGCTGCTAGATCTTAAGGTTTCTGTGTAGTGTTTTATATTTAGTAGGGTTCGTGCTGCTCGATCTTAAGGTTTCTGTGTTGTGTTTTGTATTTAGTGGGGTTCGTGCTGCTAGATCTTAAGGTTTCTGTGTAGTGTTTTGTATTTAGTAGGGTTCGTGCTGTAAGATCTTAAGGTTTCTGTGTAGTGTTTTGTATTTAGTGGGGTTCGTGCTGCTAGATCTTAAGGTTTCTGTGTAGTGTTTTGTATTTAGTAGGGTTCGTGCTGCTAGATCTTAAGGTTTCTGTGTAGTGTTTTGTATTTAGTAGGGTTCGTGCTGCTAGATCTTAAGGTTTCTGTGTAGTGTTTTGTATTTAGTAGGGTTCGTGCTGTAAGATCTTAAGGTTTCTGTGTAGTGTTTTGTATTTAGTGGGGTTCGTGCTGCTAGATCTTAAGGTTTGTGTAGTGTTTTGTATTTAGTAGGGTTCGTGCTGCTAGATCGTAAGGTTTCTGTGTAGTGTTTTGTATTTAGTAGGGTTCGTGTTGCTAGATCTTAAGGTTTCTGTGTAGTGTTTTGTATTTAGTGGGGTTCGTGCTGCTCGATCTTAAGGTTTCTGTGTAGTGTTTTGTATTTAGTAGGGTTCGTGCTGTAAGATCTTAAGGTTTCTGTGTAGTGTTTTGTATTTAGTGGGGTTCGTGCTGCTAGATCTTAAGGTTTCTGTGTAGTGTTTTGTATTTAGTAGGGTTCGTGCTGCTAGATCTTAAGGTTTCTGTGTAGTGTTTTGTATTTAGTGGGGTTCGTGCTGCTAGATCTTAAGGTTTCTGTGTAGTGTTTTGTATTTAGTAGGGTTCGTGCTGCTAGATCGTAAGGTTTCTGTGTAGTGTTTTGTATTTAGTGGGGTTCGTGCTGCTAGATCGTAAGGTTTCTGTGTAGTGTTTTGTATTTAGTAGGGTTCGTGCTGCTAGATCGTAAGGTTTCTGTGTAGTGTTTTGTATTTAGTGGGGTTCGTGCTGCTAGATCTTAAGGTTTCTGTGTAGTGTTTTGTATTTAGTAGGGTTCGTGCTGCTAGATCGTAAGGTTTCTGTGTAGTGTTTTGTATTTAGTAGGGTTCGTGCTGCTAGATCTTAAGGTTTCTGTGTTGTGTTTTGTATTTAGTGGGGTTCGTGCTGCTCGATCTTAAGGTTTCTGTGTAGTGTTTTGTATTTAGTAGGGTTCGTGCTGCTAGATCTTAAGGTTTCTGTGTAGTGTTTTGTATTTAGTGGGGTTCGTGCTGCTCGATCTTAAGGTTTCTGTGTAGTGTTTTGTATTTAGTGGGGTTCGTGCTGCTAGATCGTAAGGTTTCTGTGTAGTGTTTTGTATTTAGTAGGGTTCGTGCTGCTAGATCGTAAGGTTTCTGTGTAGTGTTTTGTATTTAGTGGGGTTCGTGCTGCTAGATCTTAAGGTTTCTGTGTAGTGTTTTGTATTTAGTAGGGTTCGTGCTGCTAGATCGTAAGGTTTCTGTGTAGTGTTTTGTATTTAGTAGGGTTCGTGCTGCTAGATCTTAAGGTTTCTGTGTTGTGTTTTGTATTTAGTGGGGTTCGTGCTGCTCGATCTTAAGGTTTCTGTGTAGTGTTTTGTATTTAGTGGGGTTCGTGCTGCTAGATCTTAAGGTTTTTGTGTATTGTTTTGTATTTAGTAGGGTTCGTGCTGCTAGATCTTAAGGTTTCTGTGTAGTGTTTTGTATTTAGTGGGGTTCGTGTTGCTAGATCTTAAGGTTTCTGTGTTGTGTTTTGTATTTAGTGGGGTTCGTGCTGCTAGATCTTAAGGTTTCTGTGTAGTGTTTTGTATTTAGTAGGGTTCGTGCTGTAAGATCTTAAGGTTTCTGTGTAGTGTTTTGTATTTAGTGGGGTTCGTGCTGCTAGATCTTAAGGTTTCTGTGTAGTGTTTTGTATTTAGTAGGGTTCGTGCTGCTAGATCTTAAGGTTTCTGTGTAGTGTTTTGTATTTAGTAGGGTTCGTGCTGCTAGATCTTAAGGTTTCTGTGTAGTGTTTTGTATTTAGTGGGGTTCGTGCTGCTAGATCTTAAGGTTTCTGTGTAGTGTTTTGTATTTAGTGGGGTTCGTGTTGCTAGATCTTAAGGTTTCTGTGTAGTGTTTTGTATTTAGTAGGGTTCGTGCTGCTAGATCTTACGGTTTCTGTGTAGTGTTTTGTATTTAGTGGGGTTCGTGTTGCTAGATCTTAAGGTTTCTGTGTAGTGTTTTGTATTTAGTAGGGTTCGTGCTGCTCGATCTTAAGGTTTCTGTGTAGTGTTTTGTATTTAGTGGGGTTCGTGCTGCTCGATCTTAAGGTTTCTGTGTAGTGTTTTGTATTTAGTGGGGTTCGTGCTGCTCGATCGTAAGGTTTCTGTGTAGTGTTTTGTATTTAGTGGGGTTCGTGTTGCTAGATCTTAAGGTTTCTGTGTAGTGTTTTGTATTTAGTAGGGTTCGTGCTGCTAGATCTTAAGGTTTCTGTGTAGTGTTTTGTATTTAGTGGGGTTCGTGCTGCTAGATCTTAAGGTTTCTGTGTAGTGTTTTGTATTTAGTAGGGTTCGTGCTGCTCGATCTTAAGGTTTCTGTGTAGTGTTTTGTATTTAGTGGGGTTCGTGCTGCTCGATCTTAAGGTTTCTGTGTAGTGTTTTGTATTTAGTGGGGTTCGTGCTGCTCGATCGTAAGGTTTCTGTGTAGTGTTTTGTATTTAGTGGGGTTCGTGCTGCTAGATCTTAAGGTTTCTGTGTAGTATTTTGTATTTAGTAGGGTTCGTGCTGCTAGATCTTAAGGTTTCTGTGTATTGTTTTGTATTTAGTGGGGTTCGTGCTGCTAGATCTTAAGGTTTCTGTGTAGTGTTTTGTATTTAGTGGGGTTCGTGCTGCTAGATCTTAAGGTTTCTGTGTAGTATTTTGTATTTAGTAGGGTTCGTGCTGCTAGATCTTAAGGTTTCTGTGTAGTGTTTTGTATTTAGTAGGGTTCGTGCTGCTAGATCTTAAGGTTTTTGTGTAGTGTTTTGTATTTAGTGGGGTTCGTGCTGCTAGATCTTAAGGTTTCTGTGTAGTGTTTTGTATTTAGTAGGGTTCGTGCTGCTAGATCTTAAGGTTTCTGTGTAGTGTTTTGTATTTAGTGGGGTTCGTGCTGCTAGATCTTAAGGTTTCTGTGTTGTGTTTTGTATTTAGTGGGGTTCGTGCTGCTAGATCTTAAGGTTTCTGTGTAGTGTTTTGTATTTAGTGGGGTTCGTGCTGCTAGATCTTAAGGTTTCTGTGTTGTGTTTTGTATTTAGTAGGGTTCGTGCTGCTAGATCTTAAGGTTTCTGTGTTGTGTTTTGTATTTAGTGGGGTTCGTGCTGCTAGATCTTAAGGTTTCTGTGTAGTGTTTTGTATTTAGTAGGGTTCGTGCTGCTAGATCTTAAGGTTTCTGTGTAGTGTTTTGTATTTAGTAGGGTTCGTGCTGCTAGATCTTAAGGTTTCTGTGTAGTGTTTTGTATTTAGTGGGGTTCGTGCTGCTAGATCTTAAGGTTTCTGTGTAGTGTTTTGTATTTAGTAGGGTTCGTGCTGCTAGATCTTAAGGTTTCTGTGTAGTGTTTTGTATTTAGTAGGGTTCGTGCTGCTAGATCTTAAGGTTTCTGTGTAGTGTTTTGTATTTAGTAGGGTTCGTGCTGCTAGATCTTAAGGTTTCTGTGTAGTGTTTTGTATTTAGTAGGGTTCGTGCTGCTAGATCTTAAGGTTTCTGTGTAGTGTTTTGTATTTAGAGGGGTTCGTGCTGCTAGATCTTAAGGTTTCTGTGTAGTGTTTTGTATTTAGTAGGGTTCGTGCTGCTAGATCTTAAGGTTTCTGTGTAGTGTTTTGTATTTAGTAGGGTTCGTGCTGTAAGATCTTAAGGTTTCTGTGTATTGTTTTGTATTTAGTGGGGTTCGTGCTGCTAGATCTTAAGGTTTTTGTGTAGTGTTTTGTATTTAGTAGGGTTCGTGCTGTAAGATCTTAAGGTTTCTGTGTAGTGTTTTGTATTTAGTAGGGTTCGTGCTGCTAGATCTTAAGGTTTTTGTGTAGTGTTTTGTATTTAGTGGGGTTCGTGCTGCTAGATCTTAAGGTTTCGGTGTAGTGTTTTGTATTTAGTGGGGTTCGTGCTGCTAGATCTTAAGGTTTCTGTGTAGTGTTTTGTATTTAGTGGGGTTCGTGCTGCTAGATCTTAAGGTTTCTGTGTAGTGTTTTGTATTTAGTGGGGTTCGTGTTGCTAGATCGTAAGGTTTCTGTGTAGTGTTTTGTATTTAGTAGGGTTCGTGCTGCTAGATCTTAAGGGTTCTGTGTAGTGTTTTGTATTTAGTAGGGTTCGTGCTGCTCGATCTTAAGGTTTCTGTGTAGTGTTTTGTATTTAGTAGGGTTCGTGCTGCTAGATCTTAAGGTTTCTGTGTAGTGTTTTGTATTTAGAGGGGTTCGTGCTGCTAGATCTTAAGGTTTCTGTGTTGTGTTTTGTATTTAGTGGGGTTCGTGCTGCTAGATCTTAAGGTTTCTGTGTAGTGTTTTGTATTTAGTGGGGTTCGTGCTGCTAGATCTTAAGGTTTCTGTGTAGTGTTTTGTATTTAGTAGGGTTCGTGTTGCTAGATCTTAAGGTTTTTGTGTAGTGTTTTGTATTTAGTGGGGTTCGTGCTGCTAGATCTTAAGGTTTCTGTGTAGTGTTTTGTATTTAGTAGGGTTCGTGTTGCTAGATCTTAAGGTTTTTGTGTAGTGTTTTGTATTTAGTGGGGTTCGTGCTGCTAGATCTTAAGGTTTCTGTGTAGTGTTTTGTATTTAGTAGGGTTCGTGTTGCTAGATCGTAAGGTTTCTGTGTAGTGTTTTGTATTTAGTAGGGTTCGTGCTGCTAGATCTTAAGGTTTCTGTGTAGTGTTTTGTATTTAGTAGGGTTCGTGCTGCTAGATCTTAAGGTTTCTGTGTAGTGTTTTGTATTTAGTGGGGTTCGTGTTGCTAGATCTTAAGGTTTTTGTGTATTGTTTTGTATTTAGTAGGGTTCGTGTTGCTAGATCGTAAGGTTTCTGTGTAGTGTTTTGTATTTAGTAGGGTTCGTGCTGCTAGATCTTAAGGGTTCTGTGTAGTGTTTTGTATTTAGTAGGGTTCGTGCTGCTCGATCTTAAGGTTTCTGTGTAGTGTTTTGTATTTAGTAGGGTTCGTGCTGCTAGATCTTAAGGTTTCTGTGTAGTGTTTTGTATTTAGTAGGGTTCGTGCTGCTAGATCTTAAGGTTTCTGTGTAGTGTTTTGTATTTAGTAGGGTTCGTGCTGCTAGATCTTAAGGTTTCTGTGTAGTGTTTTGTATTTAGTAGGGTTCGTGCTGCTAGATCTTAAGGTTTCTGTGTAGTGTTTTGTATTTAGTGGGGTTCGTGCTGCTAGATCTTAAGGTTTCTGTGTTGTGTTTTGTATTTAGTGGGGTTCGTGCTGCTAGATCTTAAGGTTTCTGTGTTGTGTTTTGTATTTAGTAGGGTTCGTGCTGCTAGATCTTAAGGTTTCTGTGTAGTGTTTTGTATTTAGTGGGGTTCGTGCTGCTAGATCTTAAGGTTTCTGTGTTGTGTTTTGTATTTAGTGGGGTTCGTGCTGCTAGATCTTAAGGTTTCTGTGTTGTGTTTTGTATTTAGTGGGGTTCGTGCTGCTAGATCTTAAGGTTTCTGTGTTGTGCTTTGTATTTAGTAGGGTTCGTGCTGCTAGATCTTAAGGTTTCTGTGTAGTGTTTTGTATTTAGTAGGGTTCGTGCTGCTAGATCTTAAGGTTTTTGTGTATTGTTTTGTATTTAGTGGGGTTCGTGCTGCTAGATCTTAAGGTTTCTGTGTAGTGTTTTGTATTTAGTAGGGTTCGTGCTGCTAGATCTTAAGGTTTCTGTGTAGTGTTTTGTATTTAGTGGGGTTCGTGCTGCTAGATCTTAAGGTTTCTGTGTTGTGTTTTGTATTTAGTGGGGTTCGTGCTGCTAGATCTTAAGGTTTCTGTGTTGTGTTTTGTATTTAGTGGGGTTCGTGCTGCTAGATCTTAAGGTTTCTGTGTAGTGTTTTGTATTTAGTGGGGTTCGTGCTGCTCGATCTTAAGGTTTCTGTGTAGTGTTTTGTATTTAGTAGGGTTCGTGCTGTAAGATCTTAAGGTTTCTGTGTATTGTTTTGTATTTAGTGGGGTTCGTGCTGCTAGATCTTAAGGTTTCTGTGTAGTGTTTTGTATTTAGTGGGGTTCGTGCTGCTAGATCTTAAGGTTTCTGTGTAGTGTTTTGTATTTAGTAGGGTTCGTGCTGCTCGATCTTAAAGTTTCTGTGTAGTGTTTTGTATTTAGTAGGGTTCGTGCTGTAAGATCTTAAGGTTTCTGTGTAGTGTTTTGTATTTAGTGGGGTTCGTGCTGCTAGATCTTAAGGTTTCTGTGTAGTGTTTTGTATTTAGTAGGGTTCGTGCTGCTAGATCTTACGGTTCTGTGTAGTGTTTTGTATTTAGTGGGGTTCGTGTTGCTAGATCTTAAGGGTTCTGTGTAGTGTTTTGTATTTAGTAGGGTTCGTGCTGCTCGATCTTAAGGTTTCTGTGTAGTGTTTTGTATTTAGTAGGGTTCGTGCTGCTAGATCTTAAGGTTTTTGTGTAGTGTTTTGTATTTAGTAGGGTTCGTGCTGCTCGATCTTAAGGTTTCTGTGTAGTGTTTTGTATTTAGTGGGGTTCGTGCTGCTCGATCTTAAGGTTTCTGTGTAGTGTTTTGTATTTAGTGGGGTTCGTGTTGCTAGATCTAAAGGTTTCTGTGTAGTGTTTTGTATTTAGTGGGGTTCGTGCTGCTAGATCTTAAGGTTTCTGTGTAGTGATTTGTATTTAGTGAGGTTCGTGCTGCTCGATCTTAAGGTTTCTGTGTAGTGTTTTGTATTTAGTGGGGTTCGTGCTGCTCGATCTTAAGGTTTCTGTGTAGTGTTTTGTATTTAGTGGGGTTCGTGCTGCTCGATCTTAAGGTTTCTGTGTAGTGTTTTGTATTTAGTGGGGTTCGTGCTGCTCGATCTTAAGGTTTCTGTGTAGTGTTTTGTATTTAGTGGGGTTCGTGCTGCTAGATCTTAAGGTTTCTGTGTAGTGTTTTGTATTTAGTGGGGTTCGTGCTGCTAGATCTTAAGGTTTCTGTGTAGTGTTTTGTATTTAGTGGGGTTCGTGCTGCTCGATCTTAAGGTTTCTGTGTAGTATTTTGTATTTAGTGGGGTTCGTGCTGCTAGATCTTAAGGTTTCTGTGTAGTGTTTTGTATTTAGTGGGGTTCGTGCTGCTCGATCTTAAGGTTTCTGTGTAGTATTTTGTATTTAGTGGGGTTCGTGCTGCTAGATCTTAAGGTTTCTGTGTAGTGTTTTGTATTTAGTAGGGTTCGTGCTGCTCGATCTTAAGGTTTCTGTGTAGTGTTTTGTATTTAGTAGGGTTCGTGCTGCTCGATCTTAAGGTTTCTGTGTAGTATTTTGTATTTAGTGGGGTTCGTGCTGCTCGATCTTAAGGTTTCTGTGTAGTATTTTGTATTTAGTGGGGTTCGTGCTGCTCGATCTTAAGGTTTCTGTGTAGTGTTTTGTATTTAGTGGGGTTCGTGCTGCTCGATCTTAAGGTTTCTGTGTAGTGTTTTGTATTTAGTGGGGTTCGTGCTGCTAGATCTTAAGGTTTCTGTGTAGTGTTTTGTATTTAGTGGGGTTCGTGCTGCTCGATCTTAAGGTTTCTGTGTAGTATTTTGTATTTAGTGGGGTTCGTGCTGCTAGATCTTAAGGTTTCTGTGTAGTGTTTTGTATTTAGTGGGGTTCGTGCTGCTCGATCTTAAGGTTTCTGTGTAGTATTTTGTATTTAGTAGGGTTCGTGTTGCTAGATCTTAAGGTTTCTGTGTAGTGTTTTGTATTTAGTGGGGTTCGTGTTGCTAGATCTTAAGGTTTCTGTGTAGTGTTTTGTATTTAGTGGGGTTCGTGTTGCTAGATCTTAAGGTTTCTGTGTTGTGTTTTGTATTTAGTAGGGTTCGTGCTGCTCGATCTTAAGGTTTCTGTGTAGTGTTTTGTATTTAGTGGGGTTCGTGTTGCTAGATCTTAAGGTTTCTGTGTAGTGTTTTGTATTTAGTGGGGTTCGTGCTGCTAGATCTTAAGGTTTCTGTGTAGTGTTTTGTATTTAGTGGGGTTCGTGCTGCTCGATCTTAAGGTTTCTGTGTTGTGTTTTGTATTTAGTGGGGTTCGTGCTGCTCGATCTTAAGGTTTCTGTGTAGTGTTTTGTATTTAGTGGGGTTCGTGCTGCTAGATCTTAAGGTTTTTGTGTATTGTTTTGTATTTAGTGGGGTTCGTGCTGCTAGATCTTAAGGTTTCTGTGTAGTGTTTTGTATTTAGTGGGGTTCGTGCTGCTAGATCTTAAGGTTTTTGTGTATTGTTTTGTATTTAGTGGGGTTCGTGCTGCTCGATCTTAAGGTTTCTGTGTAGTGTTTTGTATTTAGTAGGGTTCGTGCTGCTCGATCTTAAGGTTTCTGTGTAGTGTTTTGTATTTAGTAGGGTTCGTGCTGCTCGATCTTAAGGTTTCTGTGTAGTGTTTTGTATTTAGTAGGGTTCGTGCTGCTAGATCTTAAGGTTTTTGTGTAGTGTTTTGTATTTAGTGGGGTTCGTGCTGCTCGATCTTAAGGTTTCTGTGTAGTATTTTGTATTTAGTGGGGTTCGTGTTGCTAGATCTTAAGGTTTCTGTGTAGTATTTTGTATTTAGTAGGGTTCGTGCTGCTAGATCTTAAGGTTTCTGTGTAGTGTTTTGTACTTAGTGGGGTTCGTGCTGCTCGATCTTAAGGTTTCTGTGTAGTGTTTTGTATTTAGTAGGGTTCGTGCTGCTAGATCTTAAGGTTTTTGTGTATTGTTTTGTATTTAGTGGGGTTCGTGCTGCTAGATCTTAAGGTTTCTGTGTAGTGTTTTGTATTTAGTGGGGTTCGTGCTGCTCGATCTTAAGGTTTCTGTGTAGTATTTTGTATTTAGTGGGGTTCGTGCTGCTAGATCTTAAGGTTTCTGTGTAGTGTTTTGTATTTAGTGGGGTTCGTGCTGCTCGATCTTAAGGTTTCTGTGTAGTGTTTTGTATTTAGTGGGGTTCGTGCTGCTCGATCGTAAGGTTTCTGTGTAGTGTTTTGTATTTAGTGGGGTTCGTGTTGCTAGATCTTAAGGTTTCTGTGTAGTGTTTTGTATTTAGTAGGGTTCGTGCTGCTAGATCTTAAGGTTTCTGTGTAGTGTTTTGTATTTAGTGGGGTTCGTGCTGCTAGATCTTAAGGTTTCTGTGTAGTGTTTTGTATTTAGTAGGGTTCGTGCTGCTCGATCTTAAGGTTTCTGTGTAGTGTTTTGTATTTAGTGGGGTTCGTGCTGCTCGATCTTAAGGTTTCTGTGTAGTGTTTTGTATTTAGTGGGGTTCGTGCTGCTCGATCGTAAGGTTTCTGTGTAGTGTTTTGTATTTAGTGGGGTTCGTGCTGCTAGATCTTAAGGTTTCTGTGTAGTATTTTGTATTTAGTAGGGTTCGTGCTGCTAGATCTTAAGGTTTCTGTGTATTGTTTTGTATTTAGTGGGGTTCGTGCTGCTAGATCTTAAGGTTTCTGTGTAGTGTTTTGTATTTAGTGGGGTTCGTGCTGCTAGATCTTAAGGTTTCTGTGTAGTATTTTGTATTTAGTAGGGTTCGTGCTGCTAGATCTTAAGGTTTCTGTGTAGTGTTTTGTATTTAGTGGGGTTCGTGCTGCTAGATCTTAAGGTTTCTGTGTAGTGTTTTGTATTTAGTAGGGTTCGTGCTGCTAGATCTTAAGGTTTCTGTGTAGTGTTTTGTATTTAGTGGGGTTCGTGCTGCTAGATCTTAAGGTTTCTGTGTTGTGTTTTGTATTTAGTGAGGTTCGTGCTGCTAGATCTTAAGGTTTCTGTGTAGTGTTTTGTATTTAGTGGGGTTCGTGCTGCTAGATCTTAAGGTTTCTGTGTTGTGTTTTGTATTTAGTAGGGTTCGTGCTGCTAGATCTTAAGGTTTCTGTGTTGTGTTTTGTATTTAGTGGGGTTCGTGCTGCTAGATCTTAAGGTTTCTGTGTAGTGTTTTGTATTTAGTAGGGTTCGTGCTGCTAGATCTTAAGGTTTCTGTGTAGTGTTTTGTATTTAGTAGGGTTCGTGCTGCTAGATCTTAAGGTTTCTGTGTAGTGTTTTGTATTTAGTGGGGTTCGTGCTGCTAGATCTTAAGGTTTCTGTGTAGTGTTTTGTATTTAGTAGGGTTCGTGCTGCTAGATCTTAAGGTTTCTGTGTAGTGTTTTGTATTTAGTAGGGTTCGTGCTGCTAGATCTTAAGGTTTCTGTGTAGTGTTTTGTATTTAGTAGGGTTCGTGCTGCTAGATCTTAAGGTTTCTGTGTAGTGTTTTGTATTTAGTAGGGTTCGTGCTGCTAGATCTTAAGGTTTCTGTGTAGTGTTTTGTATTTAGAGGGGTTCGTGCTGCTAGATCTTAAGGTTTCTGTGTAGTGTTTTGTATTTAGTAGGGTTCGTACTGCTAGATCTTAAGGTTTCTGTGTAGTGTTTTGTATTTAGTAGGGTTCGTGCTGTAAGATCTTAAGGTTTCTGTGTATTGTTTTGTATTTAGTGGGGTTCGTGCTGCTAGATCTTAAGGTTTTTGTGTAGTGTTTTGTATTTAGTAGGGTTCGTGCTGTAAGATCTTAAGGTTTCTGTGTAGTGTTTTGTATTTAGTAGGGTTCGTGCTGCTAGATCTTAAGGTTTTTGTGTAGTGTTTTGTATTTAGTGGGGTTCGTGCTGCTAGATCTTAAGGTTTCGGTGTAGTGTTTTGTATTTAGTGGGGTTCGTGCTGCTAGATCTTAAGGTTTCTGTGTAGTGTTTTGTATTTAGTGGGGTTCGTGCTGCTAGATCTTAAGGTTTCTGTGTAGTGTTTTGTATTTAGTGGGGTTCGTGCTGCTAGATCTTAAGGTTTCTGTGTAGTGTTTTGTATTTAGTGGGGTTCGTGCTGCTCGATCTTAAGGTTTCTGTGTAGTGTTTTGTATTTAGTGGGGTTCGTGCTGCTAGATCGTAAGGTTTCTGTGTAGTGTTTTGTATTTAGTGGGGTTCGTGCTGCTAGATCTTAAGGTTTCTGTGTAGTGTGTTGTATTTAGTAGGGTTCGTGCTGCTAGATCTTAAGGTTTCTGTGTAGTGTTTTGTATTTAGTGGGGTTCGTGCTGCTAGATCTTAAGGTTTCTGTGTTGTGTTTTGTATTTAGTGGGGTTCGTGCTGCTAGATCTTAAGGTTTCTGTGTAGTGTTTTGTATTTAGTGGGGTTCGTGCTGCTAGATCTTAAGGTTTCTGTGTAGTGTTTTGTATTTAGTAGGGTTCGTGTTGCTAGATCTTAAGGTTTTTGTGTAGTGTTTTGTATTTAGTGGGGTTCGTGCTGCTAGATCTTAAGGTTTCTGTGTAGTGTTTTGTATTTAGTAGGGTTCGTGTTGCTAGATCTTAAGGTTTTTGTGTAGTGTTTTGTATTTAGTGGGGTTCGTGCTGCTAGATCTTAAGGTTTCTGTGTAGTGTTTTGTATTTAGTAGGGTTCGTGTTGCTAGATCGTAAGGTTTCTGTGTAGTGTTTTGTATTTAGTAGGGTTCGTGCTGCTAGATCTTAAGGTTTCTGTGTAGTGTTTTGTATTTAGTAGGGTTCGTGCTGCTAGATCTTAAGGTTTCTGTGTAGTGTTTTGTATTTAGTGGGGTTCGTGTTGCTAGATCTTAAGGTTTTTGTGTATTGTTTTGTATTTAGTAGGGTTCGTGTTGCTAGATCGTAAGGTTTCTGTGTAGTGTTTTGTATTTAGTAGGGTTCGTGCTGCTAGATCTTAAGGGTTCTGTGTAGTGTTTTGTATTTAGTAGGGTTCGTGCTGCTCGATCTTAAGGTTTCTGTGTAGTGTTTTGTATTTAGTAGGGTTCGTGCTGCTAGATCTTAAGGTTTCTGTGTAGTGTTTTGTATTTAGTAGGGTTCGTGCTGCTAGATCTTAAGGTTTCTGTGTAGTATTTTGTATTTAGTAGGGTTCGTGCTGCTAGATCTTAAGGTTTCTGTGTAGTGTTTTGTATTTAGTAGGGTTCGTGCTGCTAGATCTTAAGGTTTCTGTGTAGTGTTTTGTATTTAGTGGGGTTCGTGTTGCTAGATCTTAAGGTTTCTGTGTAGTGTTTTGTATTTAGTAGGGTTCGTGCTGCTAGATCTTAAGGTTTCTGTGTAGTGTTTTGTATTTAGTAGGGTTCGTGCTGCTAGATCTTAAGGTTTCTGTGTAGTGTTTTGTATTTAGTGGGGTTCGTGCTGCTAGATCTTAAGGTTTCTGTGTTGTGTTTTGTATTTAGTGGGGTTCGTGCTGCTAGATCTTAAGGTTTCTGTGTTGTGTTTTGTATTTAGTAGGGTTCGTGCTGCTAGATCTTAAGGTTTCTGTGTAGTGTTTTGTATTTAGTGGGGTTCGTGCTGCTAGATCTTAAGGTTTCTGTGTTGTGCTTTGTATTTAGTGGGGTTCGTGCTGCTAGATCTTAAGGTTTCTGTGTTGTGTTTTGTATTTAGTGGGGTTCGTGCTGCTAGATCTTAAGGTTTCTGTGTTGTGTTTTGTATTTAGTAGGGTTCGTGCTGCTAGATCTTAAGGTTTCTGTGTAGTGTTTTGTATTTAGTAGGGTTCGTGCTGCTAGATCTTAAGGTTTTTGTGTATTGTTTTGTATTTAGTGGGGTTCGTGCTGCTAGATCTTAAGGTTTCTGTGTAGTGTTTTGTATTTAGTAGGGTTCGTGCTGCTAGATCTTAAGGTTTCTGTGTAGTGTTTTGTATTTAGTGGGGTTCGTGCTGCTAGATCTTAAGGTTTCTGTGTTGTGTTTTGTATTTAGTGGGGTTCGTGCTGCTAGATCTTAAGGTTTCTGTGTTGTGTTTTGTATTTAGTGGGGTTCGTGCTGCTAGATCTTAAGGTTTCTGTGTAGTGTTTTGTATTTAGTGGGGTTCGTGCAGCTCGATCTTAAGGTTTCTGTGTAGTGTTTTGTATTTAGTAGGGTTCGTGCTGTAAGATCTTAAGGTTTCTGTGTATTGTTTTGTATTTAGTGGGGTTCGTGCTGCTAGATCTTAAGGTTTCTGTGTAGTGTTTTGTATTTAGTGGGGTTCGTGCTGCTAGATCTTAAGGTTTCTGTGTAGTGTTTTGTATTTAGTAGGGTTCGTGCTGCTCGATCTTAAAGTTTCTGTGTAGTGTTTTGTATTTAGTAGGGTTCGTGCTGTAAGATCTTAAGGTTTCTGTGTAGTGTTTTGTATTTAGTGGGGTTCGTGCTGCTAGATCTTAAGGTTTCTGTGTAGTGTTTTGTATTTAGTAGGGTTCGTGCTGCTAGATCTTACGGTTCTGTGTAGTGTTTTGTATTTAGTGGGGTTCGTGTTGCTAGATCTTAAGGGTTCTGTGTAGTGTTTTGTATTTAGTAGGGTTCGTGCTGCTCGATCTTAAGGTTTCTGTGTAGTGTTTTGTATTTAGTAGGGTTCGTGCTGCTAGATCTTAAGGTTTTTGTGTAGTGTTTTGTATTTAGTAGGGTTCGTGCTGCTCGATCTTAAGGTTTCTGTGTAGTGTTTTGTATTTAGTGGGGTTCGTGCTGCTCGATCTTAAGGTTTCTGTGTAGTGTTTTGTATTTAGTGGGGTTCGTGTTGCTAGATCTGAAGGTTTCTGTGTAGTGTTTTGTATTTAGTGGGGTTCGTGCTGCTAGATCTTAAGGTTTCTGTGTAGTGATTTGTATTTAGTGAGGTTCGTGCTGCTCGATCTTAAGGTTTCTGTGTAGTGTTTTGTATTTAGTGGGGTTCGTGCTGCTCGATCTTAAGGTTTCTGTGTAGTGTTTTGTATTTAGTGGGGTTCGTGCTGCTCGATCTTAAGGTTTCTGTGTAGTGTTTTGTATTTAGTGGGGTTCGTGCTGCTCGATCTTAAGGTTTCTGTGTAGTGTTTTGTATTTAGTGGGGTTCGTGCTGCTAGATCTTAAGGTTTCTGTGTAGTATTTTGTATTTAGTGGGGTTCGTGCTGCTCGATCTTAAGGTTTCTGTGTAGTATTTTGTATTTAGTGGGGTTCGTGCTGCTAGATCTTAAGGTTTCTGTGTAGTGTTTTGTATTTAGTGGGGTTCGTGCTGCTCGATCTTAAAGTTTCTGTGTAGTGTTTTGTATTTAGTGGGGTTCGTGCTGCTCGATCTTAAGGTTTCTGTGTATTGTTTTGTATTTAGTAGGGTTCGTGCTGCTAGATCTTAAGGTTTCTGTGTAGTGTTTTGTATTTAGTGGGGTTCGTGCTGCTCGATCTTAAGGTTTCTGTGTAGTGTTTTGTATTTAGTGGGGTTCGTGCTGCTCGATCTTAAGGTTTCTGTGTAGTGTTTTGTATTTAGTGGGGTTCGTGCTGCTCGATCTTAAGGTTTCTGTGTAGTGTTTTGTATTTAGTGGGGTTCGTGCTGCTAGATCTTAAGGTTTCTGTGTAGTGTTTTGTATTTAGTGGGGTTCGTGCTGCTCGATCTTAAGGTTTCTGTGTAGTATTTTGTATTTAGTGGGGTTCGTGCTGCTAGATCTTAAGGTTTCTGTGTAGTGTTTTGTATTTAGTGGGGTTCGTGCTGCTCGATCTTAAGGTTTCTGTGTAGTATTTTGTATTTAGTGGGGTTCGTGCTGCTAGATCTTAAGGTTTCTGTGTAGTGTTTTGTATTTAGTAGGGTTCGTGCTGCTCGATCTTAAGGTTTCTGTGTAGTGTTTTGTATTTAGTAGGGTTCGTGCTGCTCGATCTTAAGGTTTCTGTGTAGTATTTTGTATTTAGTGGGGTTCGTGCTGCTCGATCTTAAGGTTTCTGTGTAGTATTTTGTATTTAGTGGGGTTCGTGCTGCTCGATCTTAAGGTTTCTGTGTAGTGTTTTGTATTTAGTAGGGTTCGTGCTGCTCGATCTTAAGGTTTCTGTGTAGTATTTTGTATTTAGTGGGGTTCGTGCTGCTCGATCTTAAGGTTTCTGTGTAGTATTTTGTATTTAGTGGGGTTCGTGCTGCTCGATCTTAAGGTTTCTGTGTAGTGTTTTGTATTTAGTGGGGTTCGTGCTGCTCGATCTTAAGGTTTCTGTGTAGTGTTTTGTATTTAGTGGGGTTCGTGCTGCTAGATCTTAAGGTTTCTGTGTAGTGTTTTGTATTTAGTGGGGTTCGTGCTGCTCGATCTTAAGGTTTCTGTGTAGTATTTTGTATTTAGTGGGGTTCGTGCTGCTAGATCTTAAGGTTTCTGTGTAGTGTTTTGTATTTAGTGGGGTTCGTGCTGCTCGATCTTAAGGTTTCTGTGTAGTATTTTGTATTTAGTAGAGTTCGTGTTGCTAGATCTTAAGGTTTCTGTGTAGTGTTTTGTATTTAGTGGGGTTCGTGTTGCTAGATCTTAAGGTTTCTGTGTAGTGTTTTGTATTTAGTGGGGTTCGTGTTGCTAGATCTTAAGGTTTCTGTGTTGTGTTTTGTATTTAGTAGGGTTCGTGCTGCTCGATCTTAAGGTTTCTGTGTAGTGTTTTGTATTTAGTGGGGTTCGTGTTGCTAGATCTTAAGGTTTCTGTGTAGTGTTTTGTATTTAGTGGGGTTCGTGCTGCTAGATCTTAAGGTTTCTGTGTAGTGTTTTGTATTTAGTGGGGTTCGTGCTGCTCGATCTTAAGGTTTCTGTGTTGTGTTTTGTATTTAGTGGGGTTCGTGCTGCTCGATCTTAAGGTTTCTGTGTAGTGTTTTGTATTTAGTGGGGTTCGTGCTGCTAGATCTTAAGGTTTTTGTGTATTGTTTTGTATTTAGTGGGGTTCGTGCTGCTAGATCTTAAGGTTTCTGTGTAGTGTTTTGTATTTAGTGGGGTTCGTGCTGCTAGATCTTAAGGTTTTTGTGTATTGTTTTGTATTTAGTGGGGTTCGTGCTGCTCGATCTTAAGGTTTCTGTGTAGTGTTTTGTATTTAGTAGGGTTCGTGCTGCTCGATCTTAAGGTTTCTGTGTAGTGTTTTGTATTTAGTAGGGTTCGTGCTGCTCGATCTTAAGGTTTCTGTGTAGTGTTTTGTATTTAGTAGGGTTCGTGCTGCTAGATCTTAAGGTTTTTGTGTAGTGTTTTGTATTTAGTGGGGTTCGTGCTGCTCGATCTTAAGGTTTCTGTGTAGTATTTTGTATTTAGTGGGGTTCGTGTTGCTAGATCTTAAGGTTTCTGTGTAGTATTTTGTATTTAGTAGGGTTCGTGCTGCTAGATCTTAAGGTTTCTGTGTAGTGTTTTGTACTTAGTGGGGTTCGTGCTGCTCGATCTTAAGGTTTCTGTGTAGTGTTTTGTATTTAGTAGGGTTCGTGCTGCTAGATCTTAAGGTTTTTGTGTATTGTTTTGTATTTAGTGGGGTTCGTGCTGCTAGATCTTAAGGTTTCTGTGTAGTGTTTTGTATTTAGTGGGGTTCGTGCTGCTCGATCTTAAGGTTTCTGTGTAGTATTTTGTATTTAGTGGGGTTCGTGCTGCTAGATCTTAAGGTTTCTGTGTAGTGTTTTGTATTTAGTGGGGTTCGTGCTGCTCGATCTTAAGGTTTCTGTGTAGTGTTTTGTATTTAGTGGGGTTCGTGCTGCTCGATCGTAAGGTTTCTGTGTAGTGTTTTGTATTTAGTGGGGTTCGTGTTGCTAGATCTTAAGGTTTCTGTGTAGTGTTTTGTATTTAGTAGGGTTCGTGCTGCTAGATCTTAAGGTTTCTGTGTAGTGTTTTGTATTTAGTGGGGTTCGTGCTGCTAGATCTTAAGGTTTCTGTGTAGTGTTTTGTATTTAGTAGGGTTCGTGCTGCTCGATCTTAAGGTTTCTGTGTAGTGTTTTGTATTTAGTGGGGTTCGTGCTGCTCGATCTTAAGGTTTCTGTGTAGTGTTTTGTATTTAGTGGGGTTCGTGCTGCTCGATCGTAAGGTTTCTGTGTAGTGTTTTGTATTTAGTGGGGTTCGTGCTGCTAGATCTTAAGGTTTCTGTGTAGTATTTTGTATTTAGTAGGGTTCGTGCTGCTAGATCTTAAGGTTTCTGTGTATTGTTTTGTATTTAGTGGGGTTCGTGCTGCTAGATCTTAAGGTTTCTGTGTAGTGTTTTGTATTTAGTGGGGTTCGTGCTGCTAGATCTTAAGGTTTCTGTGTAGTATTTTGTATTTAGTAGGGTTCGTGCTGCTAGATCTTAAGGTTTCTGTGTAGTGTTTTGTATTTAGTGGGGTTCGTGCTGCTAGATCTTAAGGTTTCTGTGTAGTGTTTTGTATTTAGTAGGGTTCGTGCTGCTAGATCTTAAGGTTTCTGTGTAGTGTTTTGTATTTAGTGGGGTTCGTGCTGCTAGATCTTAAGGTTTCTGTGTTGTGTTTTGTATTTAGTGGGGTTCGTGCTGCTAGATCTTAAGGTTTCTGTGTAGTGTTTTGTATTTAGTGGGGTTCGTGCTGCTAGATCTTAAGGTTTCTGTGTTGTGTTTTGTATTTAGTAGGGTTCGTGCTGCTAGATCTTAAGGTTTCTGTGTTGTGTTTTGTATTTAGTGGGGTTCGTGCTGCTAGATCTTAAGGTTTCTGTGTAGTGTTTTGTATTTAGTAGGGTTCGTGCTGCTAGATCTTAAGGTTTCTGTGTAGTGTTTTGTATTTAGTAGGGTTCGTGCTGCTAGATCTTAAGGTTTCTGTGTAGTGTTTTGTATTTAGTGGGGTTCGTGCTGCTAGATCTTAAGGTTTCTGTGTAGTGTTTTGTATTTAGTAGGGTTCGTGCTGCTAGATCTTAAGGTTTCTGTGTAGTGTTTTGTATTTAGTAGGGTTCGTGCTGCTAGATCTTAAGGTTTCTGTGTAGTGTTTTGTATTTAGTAGGGTTCGTGCTGCTAGATCTTAAGGTTTCTGTGTAGTGTTTTGTATTTAGTAGGGTTCGTGCTGCTAGATCTTAAGGTTTCTGTGTAGTGTTTTGTATTTAGAGGGGTTCGTGCTGCTAGATCTTAAGGTTTCTGTGTAGTGTTTTGTATTTAGTAGGGTTCGTACTGCTAGATCTTAAGGTTTCTGTGTAGTGTTTTGTATTTAGTAGGGTTCGTGCTGTAAGATCTTAAGGTTTCTGTGTATTGTTTTGTATTTAGTGGGGTTCGTGCTGCTAGATCTTAAGGTTTTTGTGTAGTGTTTTGTATTTAGTAGGGTTCGTGCTGTAAGATCTTAAGGTTTCTGTGTAGTGTTTTGTATTTAGTAGGGTTCGTGCTGCTAGATCTTAAGGTTTTTGTGTAGTGTTTTGTATTTAGTGGGGTTCGTGCTGCTAGATCTTAAGGTTTCGGTGTAGTGTTTTGTATTTAGTGGGGTTCGTGCTGCTAGATCTTAAGGTTTCTGTGTAGTGTTTTGTATTTAGTGGGGTTCGTGCTGCTAGATCTTAAGGTTTCTGTGTAGTGTTTTGTATTTAGTGGGGTTCGTGCTGCTAGATCTTAAGGTTTCTGTGTAGTGTTTTGTATTTAGTGGGGTTCGTGCTGCTCGATCTTAAGGTTTCTGTGTAGTGTTTTGTATTTAGTGGGGTTCGTGCTGCTAGATCGTAAGGTTTCTGTGTAGTGTTTTGTATTTAGTGGGGTTCGTGCTGCTAGATCTTAAGGTTTCTGTGTAGTGTGTTGTATTTAGTAGGGTTCGTGCTGCTAGATCTTAAGGTTTCTGTGTAGTGTTTTGTATTTAGTGGGGTTCGTGCTGCTAGATCTTAAGGTTTCTGTGTTGTGTTTTGTATTTAGTGGGGTTCGTGCTGCTAGATCTTAAGGTTTCTGTGTAGTGTTTTGTATTTAGTGGGGTTCGTGCTGCTAGATCTTAAGGTTTCTGTGTAGTGTTTTGTATTTAGTAGGGTTCGTGTTGCTAGATCTTAAGGTTTTTGTGTAGTGTTTTGTATTTAGTGGGGTTCGTGCTGCTAGATCTTAAGGTTTCTGTGTAGTGTTTTGTATTTAGTAGGGTTCGTGTTGCTAGATCTTAAGGTTTTTGTGTAGTGTTTTGTATTTAGTGGGGTTCGTGCTGCTAGATCTTAAGGTTTCTGTGTAGTGTTTTGTATTTAGTAGGGTTCGTGTTGCTAGATCGTAAGGTTTCTGTGTAGTGTTTTGTATTTAGTAGGGTTCGTGCTGCTAGATCTTAAGGTTTCTGTGTAGTGTTTTGTATTTAGTAGGGTTCGTGCTGCTAGATCTTAAGGTTTCTGTGTAGTGTTTT
This sequence comes from Bathymodiolus brooksi, assembly GCA_963680875.1. Lineage (NCBI taxonomy): Eukaryota > Metazoa > Mollusca > Bivalvia > Mytilida > Modiolidae > Bathymodiolus > Bathymodiolus brooksi. Next base: position 115,586,380 of record OY804580.1, on the reverse strand, counting down.
GTATTTAGTGGGGTTCGTGTTGCTAGATCTTAAGGTTTTTGTGTATTGTTTTGTATTTAGTAGGGTTCGTGTTGCTAGATCGTAAGGTTTCTGTGTAGTGTTTTGTATTTAGTAGGGTTCGTGCTGCTAGATCTTAAGGGTTCTGTGTAGTGTTTTGTATTTAGTAGGGTTCGTGCTGCTCGATCTTAAGGTTTCTGTGTAGTGTTTTGTATTTAGTAGGGTTCGTGCTGCTAGATCTTAAGGTTTCTGTGTAGTGTTTTGTATTTAGTAGGGTTCGTGCTGCTAGATCTTAAGGTTTCTGTGTAGTATTTTGTATTTAGTAGGGTTCGTGCTGCTAGATCTTAAGGTTTCTGTGTAGTGTTTTGTATTTAGTAGGGTTCGTGCTGCTAGATCTTAAGGTTTCTGTGTAGTGTTTTGTATTTAGTGGGGTTCGTGTTGCTAGATCTTAAGGTTTCTGTGTAGTGTTTTGTATTTAGTAGGGTTCGTGCTGCTAGATTTTAAGGTTTCTGTGTAGTGTTTTGTATTTAGTAGGGTTCGTGCTGCTAGATCTTAAGGTTTCTGTGTAGTGTTTTGTATTTAGTGGGGTTCGTGCTGCTAGATCTTAAGGTTTCTGTGTTGTGTTTTGTATTTAGTGGGGTTCGTGCTGCTAGATCTTAAGGTTTCTGTGTTGTGTTTTGTATTTAGTAGGGTTCGTGCTGCTAGATCTTAAGGTTTCTGTGTAGTGTTTTGTATTTAGTGGGGTTCGTGCTGCTAGATCTTAAGGTTTCTGTGTTGTGTTTTGTATTTAGTGGGGTTCGTGCTGCTAGATCTTAAGGTTTCTGTGTTGTGTTTTGTATTTAGTGGGGTTCGTGCTGCTAGATCTTAAGGTTTCTGTGTTGTATTTTGTATTTAGTAGGGTTCGTGCTGCTAGATCTTAAGGTTTCTGTGTAGTGTTTTGTATTTAGTAGGGTTCGTGCTGCTAGATCTTAAGGTTTTTGTGTATTGTTTTGTATTTAGTGGGGTTCGTGCTGCTAGATCTTAAGGTTTCTGTGTAGTGTTTTGTATTTAGTAGGGTTCGTGCTGCTAGATCTTAAGGTTTCTGTGTAGTGTTTTGTATTTAGTGGGGTTCGTGCTGCTAGATCTTAAGGTTTCTGTGTTGTGTTTTGTATTTAGTGGGGTTCGTGCTGCTAGATCTTAAGGTTTCTGTGTTGTGTTTTGTATTTAGTGGGGTTCGTGCTGCTAGATCTTAAGGTTTCTGTGTAGTGTTTTGTATTTAGTGGGGTTCGTGCTGCTCGATCTTAAGGTTTCTGTGTAGTGTTTTGTATTTAGTAGGGTTCGTGCTGTAAGATCTTAAGGTTTCTGTGTATTGTTTTGTATTTAGTGGGGTTCGTGCTGCTAGATCTTAAGGTTTCTGTGTAGTGTTTTGTATTTAGTGGGGTTCGTGCTGCTAGATCTTAAGGTTTCTGTGTAGTGTTTTGTATTTAGTAGGGTTCGTGCTGCTCGATCTTAAAGTTTCTGTGTAGTGTTTTGTATTTAGTAGGGTTCGTGCTGTAAGATCTTAAGGTTTCTGTGTAGTGTTTTGTATTTAGTGGGGTTCGTGCTGCTAGATCTTAAGGTTTCTGTGTAGTGTTTTGTATTTAGTAGGGTTCGTGCTGCTAGATCTTACGGTTCTGTGTAGTGTTTTGTATTTAGTGGGGTTCGTGTTGCTAGATCTTAAGGGTTCTGTGTAGTGTTTTGTATTTAGTAGGGTTCGTGCTGCTCGATCTTAAGGTTTCTGTGTAGTGTTTTGTATTTAGTAGGGTTCGTGCTGCTAGATCTTAAGGTTTTTGTGTAGTGTTTTGTATTTAGTAGGGTTCGTGCTGCTCGATCTTAAGGTTTCTGTGTAGTGTTTTGTATTTAGTGGGGTTCGTGCTGCTCGATCTTAAGGTTTCTGTGTAGTGTTTTGTATTTAGTGGGGTTCGTGTTGCTAGATCTGAAGGTTTCTGTGTAGTGTTTTGTATTTAGTGGGGTTCGTGCTGCTAGATCTTAAGGTTTCTGTGTAGTGATTTGTATTTAGTGAGGTTCGTGCTGCTCGATCTTAAGGTTTCTGTGTAGTGTTTTGTATTTAGTGGGGTTCGTGCTGCTCGATCTTAAGGTTTCTGTGTAGTGTTTTGTATTTAGTGGGGTTCGTGCTGCTCGATCTTAAGGTTTCTGTGTAGTGTTTTGTATTTAGTGGGGTTCGTGCTGCTCGATCTTAAGGTTTCTGTGTAGTGTTTTGTATTTAGTGGGGTTCGTGCTGCTAGATCTTAAGGTTTCTGTGTAGTGTTTTGTATTTAGTGGGGTTCGTGCTGCTCGATCTTAAGGTTTCTGTGTAGTATTTTGTATTTAGTGGGGTTCGTGCTGCTAGATCTTAAGGTTTCTGTGTAGTGTTTTGTATTTAGTGGGGTTCGTGCTGCTCGATCTTAAAGTTTCTGTGTAGTGTTTTGTATTTAGTGGGGTTCGTGCTGCTCGATCTTAAGGTTTCTGTGTATTGTTTTGTATTTAGTAGGGTTCGTGCTGCTAGATCTTAAGGTTTCTGTGTAGTGTTTTGTATTTAGTGGGGTTCGTGCTGCTCGATCTTAAGGTTTCTGTGTAGTGTTTTGTATTTAGTGGGGTTCGTGCTGCTCGATCTTAAGGTTTCTGTGTAGTGTTTTGTATTTAGTGGGGTTCGTGCTGCTCGATCTTAAGGTTTCTGTGTAGTGTTTTGTATTTAGTGGGGTTCGTGCTGCTAGATCTTAAGGTTTCTGTGTAGTGTTTTGTATTTAGTGGGGTTCGTGCTGCTCGATCTTAAGGTTTCTGTGTAGTATTTTGTATTTAGTGGGGTTCGTGCTGTTAGATCTTAAGGTTTCTGTGTAGTGTTTTGTATTTAGTGGGGTTCGTGCTGCTCGATCTTAAGGTTTCTGTGTAGTATTTTGTATTTAGTGGGGTTCGTGCTGCTAGATCTTAAGGTTTCTGTGTAGTGTTTTGTATTTAGTAGGGTTCGTGCTGCTCGATCTTAAGGTTTCTGTGTAGTGTTTTGTATTTAGTAGGGTTCGTGCTGCTCGATCTTAAGGTTTCTGTGTAGTATTTTGTATTTAGTGGGGTTCGTGCTGCTCGATCTTAAGGTTTCTGTGTAGTATTTTGTATTTAGTGGGGTTCGTGCTGCTCGATCTTAAGGTTTCTGTGTAGTGTTTTGTATTTAGTGGGGTTCGTGCTGCTCGATCTTAAGGTTTCTGTGTAGTGTTTTGTATTTAGTGGGGTTCGTGCTGCTAGATCTTAAGGTTTCTGTGTAGTGTTTTGTATTTAGTGGGGTTCGTGCTGCTCGATCTTAAGGTTTCTGTGTAGTATTTTGTATTTAGTGGGGTTCGTGCTGCTAGATCTTAAGGTTTCTGTGTAGTGTTTTGTATTTAGTGGGGTTCGTGCTGCTCGATCTTAAGGTTTCTGTGTAGTATTTTGTATTTAGTAGGGTTCGTGTTGCTAGATCTTAAGGTTTCTGTGTAGTGTTTTGTATTTAGTGGGGTTCGTGTTGCTAGATCTTAAGGTTTCTGTGTAGTGTTTTGTATTTAGTGGGGTTCGTGTTGCTAGATCTTAAGGTTTCTGTGTTGTGTTTTGTATTTAGTAGGGTTCGTGCTGCTCGATCTTAAGGTTTCTGTGTAGTGTTTTGTATTTAGTGGGGTTCGTGTTGCTAGATCTTAAGGTTTCTGTGTAGTGTTTTGTATTTAGTGGGGTTCGTGCTGCTAGATCTTAAGGTTTCTGTGTAGTGTTTTGTATTTAGTGGGGTTCGTGCTGCTCGATCTTAAGGTTTCTGTGTTGTGTTTTGTATTTAGTGGGGTTCGTGCTGCTCGATCTTAAGGTTTCTGTGTAGTGTTTTGTATTTAGTGGGGTTCGTGCTGCTAGATCTTAAGGTTTTTGTGTATTGTTTTGTATTTAGTGGGGTTCGTGCTGCTAGATCTTAAGGTTTCTGTGTAGTGTTTTGTATTTAGTGGGGTTCGTGCTGCTAGATCTTAAGGTTTTTGTGTATTGTTTTGTATTTAGTGGGGTTCGTGCTGCTCGATCTTAAGGTTTCTGTGTAGTGTTTTGTATTTAGTAGGGTTCGTGCTGCTCGATCTTAAGGTTTCTGTGTAGTGTTTTGTATTTAGTAGGGTTCGTGCTGCTCGATCTTAAGGTTTCTGTGTAGTGTTTTGTATTTAGTAGGGTTCGTGCTGCTAGATCTTAAGGTTTTTGTGTAGTGTTTTGTATTTAGTGGGGTTCGTGCTGCTCGATCTTAAGGTTTCTGTGTAGTATTTTGTATTTAGTGGGGTTCGTGTTGCTAGATCTTAAGGTTTCTGTGTAGTATTTTGTATTTAGTAGGGTTCGTGCTGCTAGATCTTAAGGTTTCTGTGTAGTGTTTTGTACTTAGTGGGGTTCGTGCTGCTCGATCTTAAGGTTTCTGTGTAGTGTTTTGTATTTAGTAGGGTTCGTGCTGCTAGATCTTAAGGTTTTTGTGTATTGTTTTGTATTTAGTGGGGTTCGTGCTGCTCGATCTTAAGGTTTCTGTGTAGTGTTTTGTATTTAGTAGGGTTCGTGCTGCTCGATCTTAAGGTTTCTGTGTAGTGTTTTGTATTTAGTAGGGTTCGTGCTGCTAGATCTTAAGGTTTTTGTGTAGTGTTTTGTATTTAGTGGGGTTCGTGCTGCTCGATCTTAAGGTTTCTGTGTAGTATTTTGTATTTAGTGGGGTTCGTGTTGCTAGATCTTAAGGTTTCTGTGTAGTATTTTGTATTTAGTAGGGTTCGTGCTGCTAGATCTTAAGGTTTCTGTGTAGTGTTTTGTATTTAGTAGGGTTCGTGCTGCTAGATCTTAAGGTTTCTGTGTAGTATTTTGTATTTAGTAGGGTTCGTGCTGCTCGATCTTAAGGTTTCTGTGTAGTGTTTTGTATTTAGTGGGGTTCGTGCTGCTAGATCTTAAGGTTTTTGTGTATTGTTTTGTATTTAGTGGGGTTCGTGCTGCTCGATCTTAAGGTTTCTGTGTAGTGTTTTGTATTTAGTGGGGTTCGTGCTGCTCGATCTTAAGGTTTCTGTGTAGTGTTTTGTATTTAGTAGGGTTCGTGCTGCTAGATCTTAAGGTTTCTGTGTAGTGTTTTGTATTTAGTGGGGTTCGTGCTGCTCGATCTTAAGGTTTCTGTGTAGTGTTTTGTATTTAGTGGGGTTCGTGTTGCTAGATCTTAAGGTTTCTGTGTAGTGTTTTGTATTTAGTAGGGTTCGTGCTGCTAGATCTTAAGGTTTCTGTGTAGTGTTTTGTATTTAGTAGGGTTCGTGCTGCTAGATCTTAAGGTTTCTGTGTAGTGTTTTGTATTTAGTAGGGTTCGTGCTGCTAGATCTTAAGGTTTTTGTGTATTGTTTTGTATTTAGTGGGGTTCGTGCTGCTCGATCTTAAGGTTTCTGTGTAGTGTTTTGTATTTAGTGGGGTTCGTGCTGCTCGATCTTAAGGTTTCTGTGTAGTGTTTTGTATTTAGTGGGGTTCGTGCTGCTAGATCGTAAGGTTTTTGTGTATTGTTTTGTATTTAGTGGGGTTCGTGCTGCTAGATCGTAAGGTTTCTGTGTAGTGTTTTGTATTTAGTGGGGTTCGTGCTGCTAGATCTTAAGGTTTCTGTGTAGTGTTTTGTATTTAGTGGGGTTCGTGCTGCTAGATCTTAAGGTTTTTGTGTAGTGTTTTGTATTTAGTGGGGTTCGTGCTGCTAGATCTTAAGGTTTCTGTGTAGTATTTTGTATTTAGTGGGGTTCGTGCTGCTCGATCTTAAGGTTTCTGTGTAGTGTTTTGTATTTAGTGGGGTTCGTGCTGCTCGATCTTAAGGTTTTTGTGTATTGTTTTGTATTTAGTGGGGTTCGTGCTGCTCGATCTTAAGGTTTCTGTGTAGTGTTTTGTATTTAGTGGGGTTCGTGCTGCTCGATCTTAAAGTTTCTGTGTAGTGTTTTGTACCTAGTGGGGTTCGTGCTGCTCGATCTTAAAGTTTCTGTGTAGTGTTTTGTATTTAGTGGGGTTCGTGCTGCTCGATCTTAAGGTTTCTGTGTAGTGTTTTGTATTTAGTGGGGTTCGTGCTGCTCGATCTTAAAGTTTCTGTGTAGTGTTTTGTATTTAGTGGGGTTCGTGCTGCTAGATCTTAAGGTTTCTGTGTAGTGGTTTGTATTTAGTGGGGTTCGTGCTACTAGATCATAAGGTTTCTGTGTAGTGTTTTGTATTTAGTGGGGTTCGTGCTGCTAGATCTTAAGGTTTCTGTGTAGTGGTTTGTATTTAGTGGGGTTCGTGCTACTAGATCTTAAGGTTTCTGTGTAGTGTTTTGTATTTAGTGGGGTTCGTGCTGCTCGATCTTAAAGTTTCTGTGTAGTGTTTTGTATTTAGAGGGGTTCGTGCTGCTAGATCTTAAGGTTTCTGTGTAGTGTTTTGTATTTAGTGGGGTTCGTGCTGCTAGATCTTAAGGTTTCTGTGTAGTGTTTTGTATTTAGTGGGGTTCGTGCTGCTCGATCTTAAAGTTTCTGTGTAGTGTTTTGTATTTAGTGGGGTTCGTGCTGCTAGATCTTAAGGTTTCTGTGTAGTGTTTTGTATTTAGTGGGGTTCGTGCTGCTAGATCTTAAGGTTTCTGTGTAGTGTTTTGTATTTAGTAGGGTTCGTGCTGCTAGTTCTTAAGGTTTCTGTGTAGTGTTTTGTATTTAGTAGGGTTCGTGCTGCTAGATCGTAAGGTTTCTGTGTAGTGTTTTGTATTTAGTGGGGTTCGTGCTGCTAGATCTTAAGGTTTCTGTGTAGTGTTTTGTATTTAGTAGGGTTCGTGCTGCTAGATCTTAAGGTTTCTGTGTAGTGTTTTGTATTTAGTAGGGTTCGTGCTGCTAGATCTTAAGGTTTCTGTGTAGTGTTTTGTATTTAGTAGGGTTCGTGCTGCTAGATCTTAAGGTTTCTGTGTAGTGTTTTGTATTTAGTGGGGTTCGTGCTGCTAGATCTTAAGGTTTCTGTGTAGTGTTTTGTATTTAGTAGGGTTCGTGCTGCTAGATCTTAAGGTTTCTGTGTAGTGTTTTGTATTTAGTAGGGTTCGTGCTGCTAGATCTTAAGGTTTCTGTGTAGTGTTTTGTATTTAGTGGGGTTCGTGCTGCTAGATCGTAAGGTTTCTGTGTAGTGTTTTGTAATTAGTAGGGTTCGTGCTGCTAGATCTTAAGGTTTCTGTGTAGTGTTTTGTATTTAGTAGGGTTCGTGCTGCTAGATCTTAAGGTTTCTGTGTAGTGTTTTGTATTTAGTGGGGTTCGTGCTGCTAGATCTTAAGGTTTCTGTGTAGTGTTTTGTATTTAGTGGGGTTCGTGCTGCTCGATCTTAAAGTTTCTGTGTAGTGTTTTGTATTTAGTGGGGTTCGTGCTGCTAGATCTTAAGGTTTTTGTGTAGTGTTTTGTATTTAGTGGGGTTCGTGCTGCTAGATCTTAAGGTTTCTGTGTAGTGTTTTGTATTTAGTAGGGTTCGTGCTGCTCGATCTTAAGGTTTCTGTGTAGTGTTTTGTATTTAGTGGGGTTCGTGCTGCTAGATCGTAAGGTTTCTGTGTAGTGTTTTGTATTTAGTGGGGTTCGTGCTGCTAGATCTTAAGGTTTCTGTGTAGTGTTTTGTATTTAGTGGGGTTCGTGCTGCTAGATCTTAAGGTTTCTGTGTAGTGTTTTGTATTTAGTAGGGTTCGTGCTGCTAGATCTTAAGGTTTCTGTGTAGTGTTTTGTATTTAGTGGGGTTCGTGTTGCTAGATCTTAAGGTTCCTGTGTATTGTTTTGTATTTAGTAGGGTTCGTGCTGCTAGATCTTAAGGTTTCTGTGTATTGTTTTGTATTTAGTAGGGTTCGTGCTGCTAGATCTTAAGGTTTCTGTGTAGTGTTTTGTATTTAGTGGGGTTCGTGTTGCTAGATCGTAAGGTTTCTGTGTAGTGTTTTGTATTTAGTGGGGTTCGTGCTGCTAGATCTTAAGGTTTCTGTGTAGTGTTTTGTATTTAGTGGGGTTCGTGCTGCTAGATCTTAAGGTTTCTGTGTAGTGTTTTGTATTTAGTAGGGTTCGTGCTGCTAGATCTTAAGGTTTCTGTGTAGTGTTTTGTATTTAGTGGGGTTCGTGTTGCTAGATCTTAACGTTTCTGTGTATTGTTTTGTATTTAGTAGGGTTCGTGCTGCTAGATCTTAAGGTTTCTGTGTATTGTTTTGTATTTAGTAGGGTTCGTGCTGCTAGATCTTAAGGTTTCTGTGTAGTGTTTTGTATTTAGTGGGGTTCGTGTTGCTAGATCGTAAGGTTTCTGTGTAGTGTTTTGTATTTAGTGGGGTTCGTGCTGCTAGATCGTAAGGTTTCTGTGTAGTGTTTTGTATTTAGTAGGGTTCGTGCTGCTAGATCTTAAGGTTTCTGTGTAGTGTTTTGTATTTAGTAGGGTTCGTGCTGCTAGATCGTAAGGTTTCTGTGTAGTGTTTTGTATTTAGTAGGGTTCGCGCTGCTCGATCTTAAGGTTTCTGTGTAGTGTTTTGTATTTAGTAGGGTTCGTGCTGCTAGATCGTAAGGTTTCTGTGTAGTGTTTTGTATTTAGTAGGGTTCGTGCTGCTAGATCTTAAGGTTTCTGTGTAGTGTTTTGTATTTAGTGGGGTTCGTGCTGCTAGATCTTAAGGTTTCTGTGTAGTGTTTTGTATTTAGTAGGGTTCGTGCTGCTAGATCTTAAGGTTTCTGTGTAGTGTTTTGTATTTAGTGGGGTTCGTGCTGCTAGATCTTAAGGGTTCTGTGTAGTGTTTTGTATTTAGTGGGGTTCGTGCTGCTAGATCTTAAGGTTTCTGTGTAGTGTTTTGTATTTAGTAGGGTTCGTGCTGCTAGATCTTAAGGGTTCTGTGTAGTGTTTTGTATTTAGTAGGGTTCGTGCTGCTAGATCTTAAGGGTTCTGTGTAGTGTTTTGTATTTAGTAGGGTTCGTGCTGCTAGATCTTAAGGTTTCTGTGTAGTGTTTTGTATTTAGTAGGGTTCGTGCTGCTAGATCTTAAGGTTTCTGTGTAGTGTTTTGTATTTAGTAGGGTTCGTGCTGCTCGATCTTAAGGTTTCTGTGTAGTGTTTTGTATTTAGTGGGATTCGTGCTGCTAGATCGTAAGGTTTCTGTGTATTGTTTTGTATTTAGTGGGGTTCGTGCTGCTAGATCTTAAGGTTTCTGTGTAGTGTTTTGTATTTAGTGGGGTTCGTGTTGCTAGATCTTAAGGTTTCTGTGTATTGTTTTGTATTTAGTAGGGTTCGTGCTGCTAGATCTTAAGGTTTCTGTGTAGTGTTTTGTATTTAGTGGGGTTCGTGTTGCTAGATCGTAAGGTTTCTGTGTAGTGTTTTGTATTTAGTGGGGTTCGTGCTGCTAGATCTTAAGGTTTCTGTGTAGTGTTTTGTATTTAGTGGGGTTCGTGCTGCTAGATCTTAAGGTTTCTGTGTAGTGTTTTGTATTTAGTAGGGTTCGTGCTGCTAGATCTTAAGGTTTCTGTGTAGTGTTTTGTATTTAGTGGGGTTCGTGTTGCTAGATCTTAAGGTTTCTGTGTATTGTTTTGTATTTAGTAGGGTTCGTGCTGCTAGATCTTAAGGTTTCTGTGTATTGTTTTGTATTTAGTAGGGTTCGTGCTGCTAGATCTTAAGGTTTCTGTGTAGTGTTTTGTATTTAGTGGGGTTCGTGTTGCTAGATCGTAAGGTTTCTGTGTAGTGTTTTGTATTTAGTGGGGTTCGTGCTGCTAGATCGTAAGGTTTCTGTGTAGTGTTTTGTATTTAGTAGGGTTCGTGCTGCTAGATCTTAAGGTTTCTGTGTAGTGTTTTGTATTTAGTAGGGTTCGTGCTGCTAGATCTTAAGGTTTCTGTGTAGTGTTTTGTATTTAGTGGGGTTCGTGCTGCTAGATCTTAAGGTTTCTGTGTAGTGTTTTGTATTTAGTAGGGTTCGTGCTGCTAGATCTTAAGGTTTCTGTGTAGTGTTTTGTATTTAGTGGGGTTCGTGCTGCTAGATCTTAAGGGTTCTGTGTAGTGTTTTGTATTTAGTGGGGTTCGTGCTGCTAGATCTTAAGGTTTCTGTGTAGTGTTTTGTATTTAGTAGGGTTCGTGCTGCTAGATCTTAAGGTTTCTGTGTAGTGTTTTGTATTTAGTGGGGTTCGTGCTGCTAGATCTTAAGGGTTCTGTGTAATGTTTTGTATTTAGTGGGGTTCATGCTGCTAGATCTTAAGGTTTCTGTGTAGTGTTTTGTATTTAGTGGGGTTCGTGCTGCTAGATCTTAAGGTTTCTGTGTAGTGTTTTGTAATTAGTAGGGTTCGTGCTGCTAGATCTTAAGGTTTCTGTGTAGTGTTTTGTATTTAGTGGGGTTCGTGCTGCTAGATCTTAAGGTTTCTGTGTAGTGTTTTGTATTTAGTAGGGTTCGTGCTGCTAGATCTTAAGGTTTCTGTGTAGTGTTTTGTATTTAGTGGGGTTCGTGCTGCTAGATCTTAAGGTTTCTGTGTAGTGTTTTGTATTTAGTAGGGTTCGTGCTGCTAGATCGTAAGGTTTCTGTGTAGTGTTTTGTATTTAGTGGGGTTCGTGCTGCTAGATCTTAAGGTTTCTGTGTAGTGTTTTGTATTTAGTAGGGTTCGTGCTGCTAGATCTTAAGGTTTCTGTGTAGTGTTTTGTAATTAGTAGGGTTCGTGCTGCTAGATCTTAAGGTTTCTGTGTAGTGTTTTGTATTTAGTAGGGTTCGTGCTGCTAGATCTTAAGGTTTCTGTGTAGTGTTTTGTATTTAGTGGGGTTCGTGCTGCTAGATCTTAAGGTTTCTGTGTAGTGTTTTGTATTTAGTAGGGTTCGTGCTGCTAGATCGTAAGGTTTCTGTGTAGTGTTTTGTATTTAGTGGGGTTCGTGCTGCTAGATCTTAAGGTTTCTGTGTAGTGTTTTGTATTTAGTAGGGTTTGTGCTGCTAGATCTTAAGGTTTCTGTGTAGTGTTTTGTAATTAGTAGGGTTCGTGCTGCTAGATCTTAAGGTTTCTGTGTAGTGTTTTGTATTTAGTAGGGTTTGTGCTGCTAGATCTTAAGGTTTCTGTGTAGTGTTTTGTATTTAGTGGGGTTCGTGTTGCTAGATCTTAAGGTTTCTGTGTATTGTTTTGTATTTAGTAGGGTTCGTGCTGCTAGATCTTAAGGTTTCTGTGTATTGTTTTGTATTTAGTAGGGTTCGTGCTGCTAGATCTTAAGGTTTCTGTGTAGTGTTTTGTATTTAGTAGGGTTCGTGCTGCTAGATCGTAAGGTTTCTGTGTAGTGTTTTGTATTTAGTGGGGTTCGTGCTGCTAGATCTTAAGGTTTCTGTGTAGTGTTTTGTATTTAGTAGGGTTCGTGCTGCTAGATCTTAAGGTTTCTGTGTAGTGTTTTGTATTTAGTAGGGTTCGTGCTGCTAGATCTTAAGGTTTCTGTGTAGTGTTTTGTATTTAGTAGGGTTCGTGCTGCTAGATCGTAAGGTTTCTGTGTAGTGTTTTGTATTTAGTGGGGTTCGTGCTGCTAGATCGTAAGGTTTCTGTGTAGTGTTTTGTATTTAGTAGGGTTCGTGCTGCTAGATCTTAAGGTTTCTGTGTAGTGTTTTGTATTTAGTAGGGTTCGTGCTGCTAGATCGTAAGGTTTCTGTGTAGTGTTTTGTATTTAGAGTGGTTCGTGCTGCTAGATCGTAAGGTTTCTGTGTAGTGTTTTGTATTTAGTAGGGTTCGTGCTGCTAGATCTTAAGGTTTCTGTGTAGTGTTTTGTATTTAGTAGGGTTCGTGCTGCTCGATCTTAAGGTTTCTGTGTAGTGTTTTGTATTTAGTGGGGTTTGTGCTGCTAGATCTTAAGGTTTCTGTGTAGTGTTTTGTATTTAGTGGGGTTCGTGCTGCTAGATCTTAAGGTTTCTGTGTAGTGTTTTGTATTTAGTGGGGTTCGTGCTGCTAGATCTTAAGGTTTCTGTGTAGTGTTTTGTATTTAGTGGGGTTCGTGCTGCTAGATCTTAAGGTTTCTGTGTAGTGTTTTGTATTTAGTAGGGTTTGTGCTGCTAGATCTTAAGGTTTCTGTGTAGTGTTTTGTATTTAGTAGGGTTCGTGCTGCTAGATCTTAAGGTTTCTGTGTAGTGTTTTGTATTTAGTAGGGTTCGTGCTGCTAGATCTTAAGGTTTCTGTGTAGTGTTTTGTATTTAGTGGGGTTCGTGCTGCTAGATCTTAAGGTTTCTGTGTAGTGTTTTGTATTTAGTAGGGTTCGTGCTGCTAGATCTTAAGGTTTCTGTGTAGTGTTTTGTATTTAGTAGGGTTCGTGCTGCTAGATCTTAAGGTTTCTGTGTAGTGTTTTGTATTTAGTGGGGTTCGTGCTGCTAGATCTTAAGGTTTCTGTGTAGTGTTTTGTATTTAGTAGGGTTCGTGCTGCTAGATCTTAAGGTTTCTGTGTAGTGTTTTGTATTTAGTGGGGTTCGTGCTGCTAGATCTTAAGGTTTCTGTGTAGTGTTTTGTATTTAGTGGGGTTCGTGCTTCTAGATCTTAAGGTTTCTGTGTAGTGTTTTGTATTTAGTAGGGTTCGTGCTGCTAGATCTTAAGGTTTCTGTGTAGTGTTTTGTATTTAGTGGGGTTCGTGCTGCTAGATCTTAAGGTTTCTGTGTAGTGTTTTGTATTTAGTAGGGTTTGTGCTGCTAGATCTTAAGGTTTCTGTGTAGTGTTTTGTAGATCGTTGCTTGTCCTTTTTCTTTTGGCCTTTGATTTACAGATTATATCCATTGATATCTTCATACTCGTCTTGTATTAAACCTCGTCTAGTCATATAGGCGCCTAGTACAGCATACCGGTAGTATTAATTAACGCCGAAATGTCGAATACCTATACACCTGTGCATGATTTTTATTATTTGTTTATTACGGTTTGGAATAGGAAGGGAGAGTCAGGGTCCCATTCCATCAGTCGGTTTGATACCGTCACTTTTTTGTGCATGTTCCATACTGGGATCGATTCTCATTAGAGGTTATCGAAAGGAGTAGCACGTGTTGTTATAGCTGTATGTATTACTAACCCTAATTGTTGTGTGATATGGTACAAACCCTGCAGAAGGATGATTTAGAAGAGATGTCACTGTAAATTCGAGTTTTATTTACATTGCAGAGTAGATGTATGAATAACCACCATGGAGGTGAATTGGTCAGTGTAAACTCTGCTGACGAAAATACTTTCCTGAAAAACCAAGCAAAATCTCATACATGGGGTGGATGTAAGTACCAATTAATATAATGCCGTAACCCAAATAATATGTGACAAGAATATTAATACATCCGAAAACGTTACAATTCTACAATAGCGATGGTCAATAATTGAACCAATTTCAATACCGGTAAAACGAACAGCTACCTCTCGCGCCTTTTTTCTTTTTAGATTTATATTCTATGTTTTTATGACAAACGCTACGCTCATTAATATCTGACACAATTGTACTGTATGTTCTTCGATTTACGGCTTCTGATGATCCCTTTTTAGGTAGCAAAACTTGAATAAGAAATTAAAATTCTCAAATTTGTGAAACTCTACAATTTCAAGTATGACAACCAAGACTTGCATATAAACATGACTGCCAATCCAGTGTCAAAGTTTTCATGAAAGCTTTATGTCGGATATCACTTTGCATATCTTAATGAAAAGTTTGAAATACTTTACCTACTATTAAATATGAAGATTACCAAGATTGTGAAATTCTACGATTTCAAACATGGCCGTCACAGATATTTGAATCATCCAAGCTGTAAAACGTTTGCTGTAATGACAAGAGATTTTCAACGAATGAGTGCTGAGGTACACGTTGCTTACAATATTATTATTACCCTGCTTCAATTTCAGCTGCATATCTTATTGGTGGAACTGATAAAAAAACAGAAGGCAACTGGGAATGGGCAGATGGTACATCATTTAAATTTACAGACTGGGGACCAGGACAACCAGATAATTTCATAAATGCCGAGGATTGTCTGACATACTATCGTCCCTTAGGTCTAGCTTCTGATTATCATTGGGCCGATGTCAGCTGTAACGTTCCTGCCGAATTATACATCTGTGAAAGATCGTATGTATAATGTCCTTCTTTCTTAAACAAAACATATAACAATTTTTTTTACATGTATCATATTAAAATTTTCTGAAATGGATAAATGTTATACAGCACATGTCAACCATTTCAAATGATATTTGTCCTAATAGTTTTTATTTTGTGTACTTTAAAGAATGGGAGATCTCGTATGTCAATATGATTTACAATATGGTCGCCATTAATAAAGAGCTTAACAGACTATGATTGATCGAGATTTTAAAAGACTCCTGTAATTTTCTACATATTCGACCATCCAATAAAAAGGCAGATGTAATCAAAATTAGTGTTCCATTAAAAGAGACATCAACTCTAGTAAATTCTTTAGAAAGATTTCATTCACTGACCCCTGATATTGTATTGTACAGACCCCTGATATTGTATTGTACAGACCCCTGATATTGTATTGTAACGACCCCTGATATTGTATTGTACAGATCCCTGATATTGTATTGTACATACCACTGATATTGTATTGTACAGATCCCTGATATTGTATTGTACAGACCCCTGATATTGTATTGTACAGACCCCTGATATTGTATTGTACAGACCCCTGATATTGTATTGTACAGACCCCTGATATTGTATTGTACAGATCCCTGATATTGTATTGTACATACCCCTGATATTGTATTGTACATGTTTATGTTATCATTCACTGACCCCTGATATTGTATTGTACATGTTTATGTTATCATTCACTGACCTCTGATATTGTATTGTACATGTTTATATTATCATTCACTGACCCCTGATATTGTATTGTACATGTTTATGTTATCATTCACTAACCTCTGATATTGTATTGTACATGTTTATGTTATCATTCACTGACCCCTGATATTGTATTGTACATGTTTATGTTATCATTCACTGACCCCTGATATTGTATTGTACATGTTTATATTATCATTCACTGACCCCTGATATTGTATTGTACATGTTTATGTTATCATTCACTAACCTCTGATATTGTATTGTACATGTTTATGTTATCATTCACTGACCCCTGATATTGTATTGTGCATGTTTATGTTATCATTCACTGACCTCTGATATTGTATTGTACATGTTTATGTTATCATTCACTGACCCCTGATATTGTATTGTACATGTTTATGTTATCATTCACTGACCCCTGATATTGTATTGTGCATGTTTATGTTATCATTCACTGACCCCTGATATTGTATTGTACATGTTTATATTATCATTCACTGACCCCTGATATTGTATTGTACATGTTTATGTTATCATTCACTAACCTCTGATATTGTATTGTACATGTTTATGGTATCATTCACTGACCTCTGATATTGTATTGTACATGTTTATGTTATCATTCACTGACCCCTGATATTGTATGGTACATGTTTATATTATCATTCACTGACCCCTGATATTGTATTGTACATGTTTATGTTATCATTCACTGACCTCTGATATTGTATTGTACATGTTTATGTTATCATTCACTGACCCCTGATATTGTATTGTACATGTTTATGTTATCATTCACTGACCCCTGATATTGTATTTTACATGTTTATGTTATCATTCACTGACCCCTGATATTGTATTGTACATGTTTATATTATCATTCACTGACCCCTGATATTGTATTGTACATGTTTATGTTATCATTCACTAACCTCTGATATTGTATTGTACATGTTTATGGTATCATTCACTGACCTCTGATATTGTATTGTACATGTTTATGTTATCATTCACTGACCCCTGATATTGTATGGTACATGTTTATATTATCATTCACTGACCCCTGATATTGTATTGTACATGTTTATGTTATCATTCACTAACCTCTGATATTGTATTGTACATGTTTATGGTATCATTCACTGACACCTGATATTGTATTGTACATGTTTATGTTATCATTCACTAACCTCTGATATTGTATTGTACATGTTTATGTTATCATTCACTGACACCTGATATTGTATTGTACATGTTTATGTTATCATTCACTGATCTCTGATATTGTATTGTACATGTTTATGTTATCATTCACTGACCCCTGATATTGTATTGTGCATGTTTATGTTATCATTCACTGACCTCTGATATTGTATTGTACATGTTTATGTTATCATTCACTGACCCCTGATATTGTATTGTACATGTTTATGTTATCATTCACTGACCCCTGATATTGTATTGTGCATGTTTATGTTATCATTCACTGACCCCTGATATTGTATTGTACATGTTTATATTATCATTCACTGACCCCTGATATTGTATTGTACATGTTTATGTTATCATTCACTAACCTCTGATATTGTATTGTACATGTTTATGGTATCATTCACTGACCTCTGATATTGTATTGTACATGTTTATGTTATCATTCACTGACCCCTGATATTGTATGGTACATGTTTATATTATCATTCACTGACCCCTGATATTGTATTGTACATGTTTATGTTATCATTCACTGACCTCTGATATTGTATTGTACATGTTTATGTTATCATTCACTGACCCCTGATATTGTATTGTACATGTTTATGTTATCATTCACTGACCCCTGATATTGTATTGTACATGTTTATGTTATCATTCACTGACCCCTGATATTGTATTGTACATGTTTATATTATCATTCACTGACCCCTGATATTGTATTGTACATGTTTATGTTATCATTCACTAACCTCTGATATTGTATTGTACATGTTTATGGTATCATTCACTGACCTCTGATATTGTATTGTACATGTTTATGTTATCATTCACTGACCCCTGATATTGTATGGTACATGTTTATATTATCATTCACTGACCCCTGATATTGTATTGTACATGTTTATGTTATCATTCACTAACCTCTGATATTGTATTGTACATGTTTATGGTATCATTCACTGACACCTGATATTGTATTGTACATGTTTATGTTATCATTCACTAACCTCTGATATTGTATTGTACATGTTTATGTTATCATTCACTGACACCTGATATTGTATTGTACATGTTTATGTTATCATTCACTGATCTCTGATATTGTATTGTACATGTTTATGTTATCATTCACTGACCCCTGATATTGTATTGTACATGTTTATATTATCATTCACTGACCCCTGATATTGTATTGTACATGTTTATGTTATCATTCACTGACCCCTGATATTGTATTGTACATGTTTATGTTATCATTCACTGACCCCTGATATTGTATTGTACAGGTTTATGTTATCATTCACTGATCCCTGATATTGTATTGTACATGTTTATATTATCATTCACTGACCCCTGATATTGTATTGTACATGTTAATGTTATCATTCACTGACCTCTGATATTGTATTGTACATGTTTATGTTATCATTCACTGACCCCGGATATTGTATTGTACAGGTTTATGTTATCATTCACTGACCACTGATATTGTATTGTACATGTTTATGTTATCATTCACTGACCCCTGATATTGTATTATACATGTTTATGTTATCATTCACTGATCTCTGATATTGTATTGTACATGTTTATGTTATCATTCACTGACCCCTGATATTGTATTGTACATGTTTATGTTATCATTCACTGACCCCTGATATTGTATTTTATCCTGCAATGACAGCATTTACCGACCAATATAGCCTGCCTAATATTTTTTTTGATATTGGTCAGTTATAAATAGAACATTTTTTGATATTGGTCAGTTATAAATAGAACATACAAATGTAAAACGGGGCACATCGGGGGATATTGTTTTCAAATACATACACAAAATTATTTCAAATACTTTTATCATCGTCCAGTAAACGTTTATTTACGATTTAAAATTGCAGGATAAATACAATACATGTGCACTGTCGAAGCATATAGGTAAATATGTGTATTCGGCGCGAAACGCGGGAAAAGGCTCGGCGAAGCCTCGCCTTTTCCCGCGTTTCTAAGCCTCATACACATATTACCCATATGCTTCGACAGTGCACAAGTATTGTATATGTACATGTTTATGTTATCATTCACTGACCTCTGATATTGTATTTTATCCTGCAATGACAGCATTTACCGACCAATATAGCCTGCCCAATAATTTTTTTGATATTGGTCAGTTATAAATAGAACATTTTTTGACATTGGTTAGTTATAAATAGAACATACAAATGTAAAACGGGGCACATCGGGGGATATTGTTTTCAAATACATACACAAAATTATTTCAAATACTTTTATCATCATCCAGTAAACGTTTATTTACGATTTAAAATTGCAGGATAAATACAATACATGTGCACTGTCGAAGCATATAGGTAAATATGTGTATTCGGTGCGAAACGCGGGAAAAGGCTCGGCGAAGCCTCGCCTTTTCCCGCGTTTCTAAGCTTCATACACATATTACCTATATGCTTCGACAGTGCACAAGTATTGTATATGTACATGTTTATGTTATCATTCACTGACCCCTGATATTGTATTGTACATGTTTATGTTATCATTCACTGACCTCTGATATTGTATTGTACATGTTTATGTTATCATTCACTGACCCCTGATATTGTATTGTACATGTTTATGTTATCATTCACTGACCCCTGATATTGTATTGTACATGTTTATGTTATCATTCACTGACCTCTGATATTGTATTGTACATGTTTATGTTATCATTCACTGACCCCTGATATTGTATTGTACATGTTTATGTTATCATTCACTGACCCCTGATATTGTATTGTACATGTTTATGTTATCATTCACTGACCCCTGATATTGTATTGTACATGTTTATGTTATCATTCACTGACCCCTGATATTGTATTGTACATGTTTATGTTATCATTCATTTTTGTGAATGTATGTGGTGTTTGAGTGAAAGCAAATATGCAGGGTTTTTTGTTATTTATATCTGTACTATTGGATATCCAATAATCAGAGGAATTGTGATACCAATAATCGGGGTTAACCCCTCCTCATTTGTTTGTGCCTGTCTTAATATGGTACCATACACTACAGGGAGATAACTCTTTAAAATCAGTTGAACGTTTTGATCATATGATGTTTGTATGCAGATTTCAAGCATCTCGGTGATCAAAACCACAGAGAGAAAAACTGCTATGTGGCTAGTGTATATATAGCTTTGAGTCTGTTGGTTGGAATTTGCTAAAATTTTGATATTTATTACAGTGGATATATTCAAACACACTGCCAAAAATAAATAAGAAAATTAAACGAGCAGATCAAATTTTACCTGAAGTGTATGGTACCACCTTAAACCAGGATTTGGATTTCCAACTTCAGACGTCGTGTTTGTTGTCGTGTTCAATGTTTGAAGTGTTTGTTTTGTTGATATTGGTGCATTTGTTGACCACACGATAACCTCCAATAC
Source organism: Bathymodiolus brooksi (assembly GCA_963680875.1). NCBI lineage: Eukaryota > Metazoa > Mollusca > Bivalvia > Mytilida > Modiolidae > Bathymodiolus > Bathymodiolus brooksi. Next base: position 115,566,965 of record OY804580.1, on the reverse strand, counting down.
AAGCCAACTAATAACCATGAATTTCAAAATCACTTCTGATATAAGACAAGTGTGATGCCGAAAGTTCTAGAAATGGTGCAAATTACAACTACATGTAATTCAATCCAGTGATTTTGGTGAAATGTTCTTATTGTGGCATACATGTACTAATAAAATGAACTGGCACTATGTACAGTGTACTTTTATTTTACAGAGCATCTGAAGGAACAAACGTGGTCGGCTGAAAAGTTAACACTTCAATTCATCATACATTAAAAGATCTAAACACTGTCCTTTATGTGTTAGAAAATCCAGGATGTCATATTTGGTAAAAGCATTTTCTTTCATAATTTCACTTAGACTATTAGCATTAAGATGTCTAATAATAATAGTCTGGAAAATCCAACTAGAAATGGTTTTGACTAAAATTGAAATATCAGTTAGAAAATTTGAAGATACCAGAAAGGGTAATGAGAAGCCGGAAATCACAGGACAAATAAAATAAAAAGGACAAAAGGAAATGTTTGAAGATACCAAAAGGATAATCGGAGACCAGTAATCAAAGACGGACAGACAAAAGATAAAAAGGACATAAAGAAAGATTTGAAGATACCAAAGAGACAATCAGAACCCGGAAATCAAAGATGAACAGACAATACAATGACCAAGAAAAGAACAAAAAGTAAGATTTGAAGATAGCAAGGGGTAACTAGAAGTCGTAATTGGAAGAAGAACAGACAACACAATGACTAATAGAAAAGGGACAAAGTAAAGTTTGAAGATGTCCAAGGGATAATCAGAGACCGGACATCAATGAAGGAAAGACCATACAATGACCAAAGGAAAAGTTTGAAGATACCAAAAGGGGTAATAGGAAGATAGAAAATCAAATAAGTACAGACTAAAGAAAGTGACAAAATGAAAGATTAGAACCCAGAAATCATAGATGATCAGATAATACAATGGAAAAAAAATATAACAAACATAAAGATTTAAAGATACCAAAAGGGTAATTACTTACTTACTTCGTGCTGGAATGTACATAAGGCCATCACCAGAGACTTCCATGCCTGTCTGTCTTGGGACCAATGCTGAACTTGTCCCCATGTCCAGTCTGTTTCTTTCATCTCCTTCTCCACAGAGCGTCTCCAGTTCTCCTTGGGTCTACCCCTTTTCCTCTTTCCAGTTGGTGTCCATCTCAATGTAACCCTAGGGATGGAGGTTGGGTGCATTCTACACACGTGGCCAATCCATGTCCATCTTCGTTTTTTTATCTCCTGAGATAGTGGGGTGGTGTTGGTCCTCTTGTACAGCTCCTCATTTGAGATGGTATTTGGCCAGAAGATGTGTAGTATTCTGCGGAGGCATCAAGTCTGGAAAACATCAAGCCTGGTTGTAATGGCATTTGTTACTTTCTAAGATTTAGCACCATACAGGAGGACTCCAAGTACATTGCTTTTGAAAATCCTGACTTTGGTATGGTTGCTGATCTTCGATGACCTCCAGATGTTACGGAGTGCAGCATAGGCTCCTGTGGCTTTTGCAATCCGAGCTTGGACATCTACCTCAGAGTCCCCATCAGTGGTGATCTTACTTCCTAGGTAGACAAAATCGTTGACTTCTTCCATGCTTGTTCCATCTAGGGTAATGGGTTCATCTGCTCTAGTATTTATCTTCATTATTTTAGTTTTGGCAACATTGATTTTGAGACCTATTTTTGCTGCTGAAGTTACTAGCTGGTTAGTTTTTTCTTGCATATCTCGATGTCGATGAGATAGTAGTGCGATGTCATCCGCTAAGTCTAGGTCTTCTAGCATTTCTGACATAGTCCAGCTGATTCCCATCTGTTTGTTCTTAGTGGTTTCTCTCATAACCCAATCAATACAGAAGGTGAAAAGGAGAGGGGAAAGCAGACATCTTGTTTAACCCCTGTCTTTAATTTAAATTCCTCTGATAAATTTGACCCACAGATATTAAACTGGCACTGAAGTCTGAACAAAGCACCTTTATGATGGAGATGAGTTTATCCGGGATTATAAGGATTCTCCAAAGGGCCTGGCGGATTACGCTGTCGAAAGCTTTGGTGAAATCAATGTAATTGACATAAAGTGATGAGTTCCATCCATTGCTCTGTTCCACTACTTGTCTGAGAGTGAATATCTGGTCTGCACATGATCTACCCTTTCTCTTTCAAAAGGGTAATTAGAACACGGAAATAAAAAATGATCAGATAATACAATGACCACAAAAAAAAATAACAAAAAGAAAGATTTGAAGATACCAAAGGAGTAACTTGAATCCGGAAATCAAAGATGATCAGATAATACAATGATAAAAAAATTAAAAATAACAAAAAAGAAAGATTTAAAGATACCAAAAGGGTAATTAGAACCCGGAAATCAAAGATGATCAGATAATACAATGACAAAAAAATTAAAAATAACAAAAAAGAAAGATTTAAAGATACCAAAAGGGTAATTAGAACCCGGAAATCAAAGATGATCAGATAATACAATGACCCAAAAATAAAATAATAATAATAAAAATAACAATAATAAGAAAGACTTGAAGATACCAAAAGGGTAACTAGAAGTCGTAATTCGAAGAAGAACAGATAATACAAGTACAATGTACCACACGAAAACGTACAAGAAGAAAAGTTGAAGATGCTCAAGGGGTAATCAGAAGCCGCAAATCAAAGAAGGACAGACAATACAACTACCAAAAAAAAGTTTGAAGATGCCTAAGGGATAATCAGAGGTCGGAATTGAAAGAAGAACAGACAATATAATGACCAAAACGAAATAGGAAAAAAAGAAAGGTTGGACGATAACAATGGGGTATATAGAAGTCGTACATCGTAGAAGAACAGACAATGCAATTACCAATAGAAAAAGACTAAATGAAAGGTTTGGAGATACCAAAAGGGCGATCAAAATCATACAATCAAAGGACAGCCAAGCAATAAAAGGACAACAAGAAAGATACCAAAAGGATGATCAGAATCCAGAAATAAAAGAAGGACAGACAATACAGGGGCAAAACGAAAAGTTTTAACATGTCTAAGGGATAATCTGAGGCCGGAAATCAAATAAGGACAGACAATACAATGACCAAAAGAAAGGAGACTCATAGAAAAAGAGCTTGAAGATACCAAAGGGGTAATCAGAATCTGTAAATCGAAGAACACAAAGGTCAAAAGAAAAAGTACAAAAGAACAAACAACGATCCACAAAACAATACACATAAAGATGGAGTAGCATCAACTAAACACCGGAGATGAACTGAAGCAGTTACTGTTCCACCAGTGGCACCCGTCGTGTTGCAAACCCGGTGATGAGTCGCGAATGAGGCAAACCTGTCTCATCTTTCCTAATGCCAACACATTTGAACAATCTGTGATGGGCAATATCCAAGACGATTGCTGTAAGATTGTATTGGTTTAAATTCTGATGTGTAGACCTTTATAAATGTGTACAACGAGCATGGAACCGGAGCTAATCAACTCCGTATCAGAAAAACTTCCAGTGATATTTCAAACAAACGTCGAGCATCATTTGAACAAAATTCCATGATATGTAAGAACATTAACTTCTGTCAAAGATCTTTACAATTTCCTGTATCTTTTATTTTAATATATTCAATACGCGCAAATGAAAGCCGGATTACTTTGGAATTATCTGTGTAATTTTGTGGCACAAATGAAGAATTGCTGGTGGTAATTAATACCAATTGGAACAATTGAAAATCGTACGATATCGTGTCATTAGCTTGGTTAAATTCAGAAAGTTAAATATAGCATCGTAGAAAGTGTCTACATTATGTATTTTTCGATTCTTGTGTAACCAGTCGGAATAGCCATTTTCTACTTCGAACTCAAAGTGTACAGAACACCTACTTTTGCGTGTTCATCTGCATGAATCCGAGTCTCTCATATAATTCTTTTCTTTAACAAATGACACAAAAGTATGTAATTCGTATAGTAATTCACTATGGTCAATAGATATTCTTGAGATCAGATTTGTCAAGTGACAGAAAGAAAAGCCTTGAATGTAATATTAAAGATAGAATCCATATGTGTAGAACTGTATGTAAACAATAAAAAGTGGATAATTACAGGAATGTATCGCCCCCCCCCCCCCCCCCCCCCCCCATCAATGTCGGATAACGACTTTAACCAAGACTTTGTAAAATCATACGATCAAATGTCAGTAGAATATGATAATTTGCTGATTCTTGGTGACCTAAATTATGAACTTTTGTCAGATCAATAGAGTATACCTTTGACCAATGTCTGTGATATTTGTGACCCAGAAAATATTGTAAAATGTGCTACATGTTTCACAAAGGGTGCAGATCCTACCCTTATTAATGTTATACTAACAAATAGAAAATTTCTTTTGCAAAATGTAATGAATTTCGTCCGTGGTTTAAGCGATGTTCATAATTTAATAAACCTATTGCAATGCTTATAAACAAAACAATAGAAAATGCCTCATTTCCAAACAAACTTATAGAGGCACAGGTTGTACCCCTCCATAAAAAGAACAGCCAACTGGAGGCTGGTAACTATAGACCTGTCAGTATACTACCAGTGGTGTCGAAGTTCTTGGAGAGAGCCATATATGAACAATTTTTTTTTTCACATTATTTTGAAAATATATTTCAACCTTTTTTATCTGCATTTAGACCAGGTTTTGGCTGCAACACTGCACTGTTGAAAATTATTGAAGATTGGAAAAAAGCCATTGATTGTAACCAGTATACAGCTGCAGTGTTTATGGATCTCTCGAAGGCCTTCGACTGCCTACCTCATGCTCTTTTGATTTTAAAACTTGAAGCATATAGATTGTCCAAGTCAGCACTAAATGTAATGTGTAGTTATTTATATGAAAGGAAACAGTGTGTAAAAGTTGGTGTAGATTTTAGTACTTGGAAAAATATCTATAAAGGTGTGCCACAAGGTTCGATACTTGGAACCTGTATTGCTTAAAATATTTTTAAATGACATTTTTAATTTTGTAGAAGAAAGTATTTTATATAACTATGCTGATGACAATACATTGTCATACTCAGACACAGAATTGAATAAGGTTGTGGATGTTTTGAAAAAGGATAGTTTAAATTTAATTCGTTGGTTTTCCCACAACCAGATGAAAGCAAATCCAGATAAATTCCAGGCAATTGCCATTGGTTCAAAAACTTCAAATGAAAGTATTCGTTTTAATTTGGATGGAAACAAAACTGATTGTGAAAAAGAAGTCAAGTTGCTGGGTGTCACAATAGATTGTCAACTAAAATTGAACTCTAAATATCTCAAATATATGTAAAAAAAAGCTTCAAGACAATTAAATGTATTAAAACGTATAGGTAAACATTTAACAAAATTAGGTAGATTAACTATATATTTTTCTTTTATAATGAGTAATTTTAATTATTGCCTAATTGCTTGGCATTTTTGTGGTGAGACCAATACCAGAAAAATTGAAAAAATTCAAGAAAGGGCCCTCAGATTTATTTATGAAGATTATAAATCAGACGACGTAGGGACCGACCATTTAACTTGAGGGGGGGGGGGGGGTTATGGTTTTTTGTTTCGTTCCGAAATTTTTTTTCGGACAGCACAAGAGTTAGTATATTTATTTTTGTTGTCGCTCCTAGCGCGAAATTTTTTTTCCAGAATTTAACATTAGGTTATATGTAAAAACTCTGAATCAGATTATTTTTTTTTTCCTCCACCAAAATCAGAATATTTTTTTCAGCAACATTGGGAATCAGAATATTTTTTTAGAAAAAAACCATAACACCCCCCCTTCAAGTTCAATGGTCGTTCCATTAGAACAATGGCAATTGAAGTTTACAAAATTTTGAATAAAAAAAGTCAATGTATATAAATGATTTATTTGTATATAAAGACAGTTGCTATTCTTTTAGTAAAACAAATACAGTAGAAGTACCCCAGGTGAGAACAACATATCATGGTTTACATTCTTTTAGATATGCAGGTGCCACACTCTGGAATGAGCTACCCAATGAATTGCGGAAGGTTTCTAATATAAGTCAGTTCAAAAGTTTAATTAATTCATGGAGTGGTTTTTTGTTTCGTTCAGAATTTTTTTTTCGGAAAACACGAGAGTTAGAATATTTATTTTTTTTGTCGAATTTTTTTTCCAAAATTTAACATTAGGTTATATGACAAAAACTCTGAATCAGATTTTTGTTTTCCTCCACCAAAATTATAATATTTTTTTCAGCAACATTGGTAATCAGAATATTTTTTTAGAATACGGGCCTGTCCAGCCTAAACCATTTTTTTTGTATCTGGTGGATACCATGTCAAATCCCAATTTGTCTCCTTAAATTTTCTGATTTTTTAATTTGTTGATTGTTTTCTCTTTGTCTTGATGCACTTATACCTGTTTGTTTATGAGCAAGTTCTTCTGCAATTGTCAAGTCTTTCTGATCCCAGCCAACACCATTACTAAGCAATCTGAAGACATGGAAGTTATGACTGACTTTGATGAAACCAAAGCAATGTATCCATTTGACATCTAACTTCATGTCCAAACATTAATGAATCAAGTGATTGTCTAGTGCAGTCATGTCGAGTAGACCGGGAAGCCATATCGGCTACAAAATGACAAATAATTGTCACAAGTCATCTCGTCGAGAGTTGTCGTTCATTACAAAAACAGACAACATATATTGTATTATTCTATTGTTGTGCTCTACATACCATTAGATTATCGACGGACATGTTCTAGCTTTATCAATGCCAAACTTACTGTCTAATCAGTCTTCCGTGAAGAGCAATCGGAGTGTGATCAGCTGTGTGTTACCGACGATGGCTACCATCATAATATCACTTTTTCCGGTTGGGTTGTTCGCCTATAACTGAGTCGAACACATTCTTTCATTATAATACAGTCATAGCAGGGACAACCTTACGAGGTGCGGGGCCCAATTTAGATACGATAACGTAACCCTCAGTCCGCTTGTGCTGGGAGAGGGTTACGATTCGGTCCCATTCAACTTAATGGAGCAAATTAAAATTTTCGTTCCGTGAATATTTCAACTTTCTTTTTGCATATGTGGTCACAGGGGCTAGGTGCGTCCGAAAAAAATAAATAAAAAAAATACTATATAATACTACAAGGGGGCGAACTCGCTTGCTCCCATTTTTTTAAGTCGTCGTGTTAAATTGATCGTAACTTCGGAACGCCTTAATATTTTCAAAAAATGTTTCCACCAGTCGAAAGTCAAGTAATTTTCCTTTCCAAAGAGACCCCAATTGTTAGTGTAGGCCTCCGAACTGCTGAGGTATCATACACGAACCAAAACAAAACGGCGTGAAAATCCGAAGTCGTACAAACGCTGGGATGACCACTTCCCATCTGTGTACAGACTTTCCCATGCGTAAACGAGTCATTTTGACTAGCTAAATACTTTCATCCATTCAAATTATGATAAAATTTCTTACCTTACGCCAATTTATATGTCCTTTAAGTCTGTTTTTGAAAGAAATCCCATTTGCATCCTTGACAAACGCCATAGACGTGAAAATTGAAAGAGTTCTAACGGGCTTTTTGATTGGCTGAAACAGAGTGTTTCAGCCAATCAAGAGTGTTTCAGCCAATCAAAAAGCCCGTTAGAACTCTCTCAATTTTCACGTCTATGGCGTTTGTCAAGGATGCAAATGGGATTTCTTTCAAAAACAGACTTAAGGACATATAAATTGGCGTAAGGTAAGAAATTTTATCATAATTTGAATGGATGAAAGTATTTAGCTAGTCAAAATGACTCGTTTACGCATGGGAAAGTCTGTACACAGATGGGAAGTGGTCATCCCAGCGTTTGTACGACTTCGGATTTTCACGCCGTTTTGTTTTGGTTCGTGTATGATACCTCAGCAGTTCGGAGGCCTACACTAACAATTGGGGTCTCTTTGGAAAGGAAAATTACTTGACTTTCGACTGGTGGAAACATTTTTTGAAAATATAAAGGCGTTCCGAAGTTACGATCAATTTAACACGACGACTTAAAAAAATGGGAGCAAGCGAGTTCGCCCCCTTGTAGTATTATATAGTATTTTTTTTATTTTTTTTTTTTCGGACGCACCTAGCCCCTGTGTATGTGGTCATAACTTGTTATTCCCTACAATTTTTAAGTAAGGTGATACGAAATAAGTGTTACAATACCTGTTTCTACCTTCACGATCGATTTCGTGTTCGAAAATTGTTTCTTCTCCGCCATGACACCTTACCTAGACTCTCGTGATGGACGGAGTATGCCAAATATGGAAAACCTTTTACTACGATGTTTACGGCAATCGATCCAAATAAGGATATCTCCAAAACGAGGCAAGTGCACGTGAAATAGCAACTTGTAAACAAAATGTCGTACAGAAAGAAGATTTCATGCATTAAAATTTTCAGATGGATATAAGTCTATCATGGAATGATGCAGCGTTTACTTAACACCTCAAGCTTTACCTAAATATATTTATCTTTCACCCCCGTTAATTTTTCCAACCACTTCAACGGAATTAGGACAAAAAACCGCCCGGTGTGAATCACTCCGGGCGCTGCTCCATTACGTTGAATGGGACCGAATCGTAACCCTCTCCTAGCACAAGCGGACCGAGGGTTACGTTATCGTATCTAGACCCAACTGTTCTCCGAAAAACCTACTGTGTGTTGTTGTATGTACTTGAACAGTCGATAGTAGATAACTCCAGCGTGGGGTCCAATTGGCTTAAGGCCGGCCCTGAGTCAGAGTAACAGACTTTACATTAAATATGATAGACCTTTCGGGAAAACACTTTTAAACAACACATGGCAGCACAAGTATGAAAATCCAATGACAGTGTCAAAAGTATTATACATCTAAAAATATGTAAATCCGGCACATGATGTCCGAGCCAAGGGCAACTTTTATGCTAAAAAAATTCCCCCTTTTCAGGAGCACTATAAATCGTGCTGACATTTACTGATAACAGATGACGTTACATTTAGAAATAGTGACGTCTGTCATAATTTTATCTTTTGGATGCAAGATAATTAAACATCCGGGAATAATCTGAACTATTCAGTAAAGATAACCAACATCAGGGACATGTCCCAATTAGAGGCGAAGTACGTATACTCTGCCCCTTTCACATGCTTTACATGTTGAGTCTCGGTAAACTAATACATCAGTTTACCTCTTGTATAATAGGAAAAATGAGTTGATTGATAAATAATTTTATGATTTCTGCAAAGGATAATTTTGTGTATTGTTAAAAAAAATGATAGCAATTCATTGCACAAGGTGATAGTGTCATGAAAATATAGATCACTATTATATGTCGTATTTAGATTGATATTTAAATATTATTCATGATGAAAATGAACGGACAGCTTATGTAGATAATATTATTTTGAAATCAGATAGATCGAATATCGCCAAATTAAGAATTTGTACCCATAACCTCGAAATTGAAAAAAGCCGCTATTTTCAAATAAATAGAACTGAAAGATTTTGTAACATATGCAATGATTTAGAAATTGAAGATGAAAACCATTTCCTTTGGCAGTGCGAAAAATATAGGAAAGAAAGAGAAATATTATTTAAAAAAGTATCTTTATATTATAAAAAATTTCCAAACTTCAATAATGATACAATGAAATCAAAATTATTACTTAACAGTAAATCGGTGCGAATTAACAAATTATGCACAGACTTTATATCAAATTTGTTAAAAATTAGAAAAGATAGTATATCTTAATACAGTTATGTCATAAAATTGTTATTTATGTTGTTCATTTAGTATATATTGCATATATACATATCCTTATTGCTATTGTATTACAATGGGCCTTTACCAATTATTGTAATTGCGTTTGTGCCAATAAAATATTGTCTATTGTCTATTGTCTATTTAAACTGTACCACCTCCTCATACTAAATGTCGTTAGAGAGGCATGCATTTCAACATGTATATGTAGTTTGATTGTATTTAATGTGTTGTTTTGGTAACAATCCTTTGTGCATGGAATTTACACCAATACAAATTATGTTCTGTTGACAAAAACATCAAGAGAGAGGAACAAAGGTTAGATATCCTGCCTAGTCAAATGAAAGTACAATGATAAAATTAATATTAACAGGTCATTTGAATCCAGCTGGAAAGTATTAGAAAATAAACTTTGCATCTGTAGGTCCGAAGAGTTTTTTCTCAAATTTTCTCCAGTATTTTATCTATATATCGGAGTAGAAATTGAGCTATCATGCATCTGTATATCATTTAAGTTAAAGGCATACAGGCTGTCAGAATTGATTTTTTTTGTTTATATTAAAAGTTGCCAATATTCGATGTTTTACACTAATAAAATGCTCTGAACAAAAAGCCAGGTTTAAAAAATACGCTATAATGTCGTAATTAGTGAAAAGAATTTGAATATCTGTTGGTGAAATCGTCATTAACACACCTAATTATAAGTCGGCCGCTTTTCTGAAGTTTGCCGGACACTGATAACTGCTATGAATAACCAGGAATCATGTTGCATGTAAATTCGTTAGAATTAATATAATTTAAGAAATATATCTATGAAATTGGATCCCGGGGTAATCAGTTAATATTATATAATGGTATTTAGTTAGAATGACACTTAAAATCGGAAATACGTGATGAAATCAATAAAAACAAACCCAAACTCTGCAAAGTGGCCCGATAAAGGGAAAATTGTAAACAAATTGTATTGCATATTATTGACAACACTTGAGTTGCTTGATTATATATTTTTTTAGAAAAAACCAGACATGAAGTTCATTATTTTAATCTCTAATTTAAAAGAGATATCCCCTAGCGTTTTCTCCTGAAAAAAAAAGAATATATAAAAAAATCTACGATCCAATTCTACTGTCAAAATACGATTCGGCCGTAAAAAGATACTAAATTATGCTTACCGTATACGTGTTGAGAAATGGAGTAGGTCGGTATAGCATCTTTTTTTAATTTGTACACAAAGCTTGCTAAATCCTCCTTTTTGTGTCGTTTTCGTGTAGAATCGTCAACGTTTTTGTGCTTCCACGATTCGATTTGAGCACGTGTTCTTCAATCAACAAACAATTTAACAAATTCGCACATGCGCAAACGCTTTTCCGAATGAGTTCACCGTCAGGTCGTATGAATATTGCGCGTGTCAACATTGAAATTTTACTGCATACAAGAGAATCAAACAGCGACGTATTTCCTTCGTTCTAGGCTATTTACGTATGATATTATGAAAAATTTCAACTGCAATCAGTATAAAACATCGAATATTGGCAACTTTTAATTTAAAAAAAAAAAAAAAATTCTGACAGCCTGTATGCCTTTAAGCCTATTTAATTATTACTTAGTTGTAAGATATTTTCATAGGTGAAGAAAATATATTTTGACTTCCAGTAATCTGTGAGTTGAACAGATTTACAAGTATACGATATATAATAAAGGTAATAACAAAATTACCGAACTCCGAACAATCTTATAAAGGGAAAGTCAAAACTCATAATTATATAAACAGACAAAATCAGTCAACAACTGGAAAACTGTGAAAACCGTAATGACCCTGACTTGGTACAGGCATTTCTAAAGAAATGGTGGGTTGAATCAGATTTTAAGGCGCCAAACCTCCCGCTCTCATTACGGTTCAAAGGTTCCGGCTGTCACTGTAACAGTATTTAAATACAGGAACAAAATAGGTAAAATAGTTGTCAAAGCAGTACCATATTCGGTGACGTAAATGTCAAAAATACTTTTACGTCACACATTGACAAAAAAATTATTGACATTTGCGACTTCTTTATCTTTATACATTTTCACTATATGAAAATGCATCGCTTATAATTTTTTCTGCAGAGACGGAATATATTTCGACAAGATATTGGTATCGGAATATAAACTTTTTAAGAGATCGAATAAGGCGAATCTTTTTATAGCCCTGGTCCAGTAGCCTGTTTCTCAGATGAAGATGACGTTTCAGGAAATCAGAATAATTGCTACTGGCCCTTGCATAGCGAATCAATTGCGAGATGTAAACACCATATGCAGGAGAAGCTGGTATATTGCTGCACATGTTTGGAAAATTTATGATTTTAAAATTGAAGTCGTCCCGCTTATCATAAATTTTAGTACTGAGTTGACCACTGTCGTCAAATTCGAGGTATAAGTCCAAAAATGATGCGGACGAAGCTGTATCGGTGGTCTCTTTAACTTCCAGCTCTGGAGGATATATCAATGGAAGAAATTCTGCAAATCTAGAATTATTGATAGATAAAACGTCATCAATATACCTGTATGTGAAATTAAAGGCTCTAGCCTCATGAATCTTCTTATCTTTTACAAGCTTTTGAAGAAACTCCGACTCATATGAGTATAAAAATAAATCGGCTAGAAGAGGGGCACAATTCGTACCCATTGGTATGCCGACGACCTGCTGAAACAGTGTCCCTCCAAAGGAGACAAATATGTTATCGATGAGGAACTCCAGCATACTGATCACTTGTTCCTCGGAGTAGCATGTTTTACCTTTATGAATTTTGTTTGAAAAATATGTGGAATTATAGCCTAACACAACAAATTTTGAGCCATAGTTTCTATGACTAAAAGCTTTATGAATATAAGAAAGAGTTGTCTTTCTTTCTAAGCATCTCGTGTGTGAAAGATACAGAAACCACATGTGGAAGATTTCGAGAAAGTTATATACGCAAATTCCTCAATAATTTGTCAGTATTGTGTATGATTATGAAGCCCAGTGGTGAGATTCTTCCACTATTTTACTTTTTAAACATTTTCATAGTTTTACAATACGTCCTTCAATTTATAATATTGTACACGTTTGTTGACATATTTTAGATCTGTCAAATATGGTATTGACTATTGTTTACAGGTTCCGGGTCCGTTTGCCCTAATTGTAGCAGTAGGGGCTAGCTATTGTTCCCTTCTGGGCGTGTAGTGGTAGTACTTCGCACCAGATTCGATCATGTGGGATACACTCGTATTTTTCAATGGCTAAATCACAAAAAACATACATCAGTATGTATACATCAGCTGTATACCGAAAGAAGAAAAAAAAAAAAATCAAATAATATATTTATTAAACAAATTATCAAAATTTATGCAGTTTAACAATTACAAAATAAATGACTAGACCTTTAAATGTCGTCAACAAAACAGAAAAAACAAGCAGCACCTTACAATATCAATAAACGACTGAATTGAAAATGACAGTCAACAGGTTTATGTGTAACATAGCAATAAACCAATATAAAAATGACAGTGACCACCGGGTTTATGTGTAATTTAGCAATAAACCAATATAAAAATGACAGTCACACCACCGGGTTTATGTGTAATATAGCAATAAACCAATATAAAAATGTAAAGTCCACCCTAGAAATACCCAATAATCTAATAATTTACTTGACTTCACGTTGTGTTTTCTAAATGGAACAATTAATCAAAAAATGGGACAAAATGATCCTTATGTGTTCGGAGACGGTCCCTAGACTTAATTAACAAATGAACATACCTTGTGTAAAATAGTGAAGGTCACTATCTGGGACGTCTAGCTTGTGTGTGCCTGGTAGAACTAGTATAGTTCTATAGGAGATGAGGGTGACCTGGCTACAGGTCGGCTCAAACTGCAACTGATGTGAAACCCAAAACTTGCTTTATTTATACTCTAAGAGACAATAGAAGCAGTAACCGTGACGGCATTATCATATGAAAAACGGGTAAGACTCGATTGTTACAAATGTAATTTTGAAACTGATACATGTATTGGTCCAAACTGACCACTGGCTGAAGGGCATATAAAATGGTTTGGACATGGCCACTTCTGGTTTACACGATCAACATGTGGAGAAAAATAATGAGAAAATTCTCTTGAGCCAAACTTGTAATACCAAAATATGTACCAGTATGTGAAATGTGTTTATAATATAATTAGAAAAATGCATATAAATTCCTAGCCGAAAACTTCTAAAATTAAATGAAAACAAAATCCAACTTTACTACACTAATACATGTTCGCCCTGGGTCCGTTCGCCCTAAAAGTTTGCCCTGATAATTATGTATATAATTATATGTACGATATTAAAAATAAATGAAGTATAATAATATTTGATGGTTTATAGATAATAAATGATATTTGATGGCTTACAGATAATAAATTGAGAAATTCTTTTATGATTGCAATTGTTTCAACGTTGTTTTAATCATACCAAGCTTACATCGAAAGTGCATAATTGACTCATTCTCACGGAACTGCAAGAATTACAGAAAAAAAATTCCCCCAAAAAATTGTCAAGAAAAACAAATTTATAGATTGTCATCAGGAAAGTGACTATACTGGTGACCGTTTATAGAAGTAACCAACAATAAAATATACCAAGATTTTATCGCTGAAGTGCTTATTTTGTTTCAAAACATGGGTTTCAATAACATGAGTAGAGCACAGATATGTTAATTTTTAAAATAATGTTAATTCATTTGCCTTAAAATTGCAACTGATATCATATTAAATAAATAAGTGGCTATAAACACCTTGTAACATTCCTTTATTTACCAGAACAGACATCAAACTGTTAAATTCGAGAACAAAGCAATTAACTTATTTATCAATCTTGTCCCGTAAATTAATAGCCTCACCGGATGCAATTGCGAACAGACAAAATTACGAACGAAATAAAATGTATGTCCCCTATTTGTTCCTTCAAAACATGAATTAAAAAAAATGTTTTTTTAAATAGATATCCTGCTAAATTATTCGTGTTTTGGGAGAAAATTATTCATGTGCAGTTGTTGAATGTTGTAGACGACGGGTTTTCATATTTGTAAACGGAAAACGATCGACAATTGCACTTGGAATCTATCACTAAAATTCATTGAGGTACGTATATTTTGTTATCTTATGCCTGTAATTGGAAAGAATATGATCTCCTGATTCTATGCATATGTAGAACATAGTGAAATTAAAACAAAAACAGCCAATATAATACATTTTCCTTACCTTGATCTCTCCCAAAATGTCAAAATCCGTGTTATTGTACCTTATTCTTTGAAGAGTCCAAGGAATTCCGAATGCAAACTGGCACACATTTATGGTATGAATAAAGGAAAGATTTTGATGGTTTTACACCGAATATCTTAATAAAATGATATGTGAACGTAAATGAATGAATGCTCTTTCAATGTTAACAATTGTCATCAAATAATTTACACTAGAATTTTTTTTATTATGTCGTTCGAAATTGTGTCCGGTTCTAGGTCACAGAGTGACAAAACGGGGTCGCGAAAATCTGTTTAAAACCTGTAACAATGCATTGAATAATATATGGGCTCTGATTCAAAAGAAATATTGGTGTTTAATCTGAAATATGAACATGTAATCAGCTTCATCAATTTGGTCAAATTTATTATCGAATGTAAATATCATTGAAATTGTTCGTAATTGTGTCCGGTGAGGCTAGAGTTGTCCCGTTGATTATAACTTTGCAAAATGTTATACTATTTCACTGAAAAAAAAACGTGTTCTTTAAAGAAATGTTTTCTGTTTTACTGCTTAATAATAAACATACAATATAACAGTCTCTCTTGGTCCACAACATTAACAAAATAATGACGGAAATACATATCATCGGTGGAAATTTATATACCCAATATTAATGAGTTATTGGCATCAAAGATATGTATTAATATTTGGTGAATACTGCAAATTTTTTATATTTTGTTACGTAAATTAGGTCCCATAAATTAAAATTCTTATATTTTTTCAAAAATTGTTGTTTATTGATAATGGTTGTAATTTTTAGCTCACCTGGCCAAAGGCCATGTGAGCTTTTGCCATCACTTGGCGTCCGTCCGTCATACGTCGTAAACTTTCACATTTTAATCTTCTCCTCAGAAACCACTGGGCCAATTGTGGAATGGTTCTTGGATGGCCCCCTTCCAAAATTGTGTCCGGTGATCCCGACTTCCAACCAAGATGGCCACCAAGCTAAAAATAGAAAAAAGGGGGGATGAAATTTTAATTGTCCATTGCTGCTTTAGTATAAGTCAAATTGAGCTCAAATTTTCATTGCAGCTACATGGCAAGGAGTAGTTTAACATATATTCCGGGTTTTTCTGTGAAATTTTTCTTTCAGCCGATTTATACCGATTATGCAAATTAGGCAGATTTTGATAAAAGATCACATTTAAATCTTCTCCTCTGAAACCGCTGAACCAAGTTAAACCAAACCTGGCAGGGATGGTCCCTAGGTGAGTCCCTTTCAAAATTTTGTCTGACAGCCCCACCCTCCATTCAAGATGGCTGCTGTTACTATAAATAGAAATTTCTTCAATTGTCCATTGCTGCTTTAGTATAAGTCAAAATGAGCTAAAATTTTACTGCAACTACATCGCAAGGAGTAGTCTGACATATATTCCGGGCTTTTCTGTGAAATTTTTCTGTCAGCCGATTTAAACCGATTATGCAAATAAGGCATATTTTGATAAAAGATCACATTTAAATATTCTCCTCTGAAACCGCTGAACCAAATTAAACCAAGACTGGCAGGGATGGTCCCTGGGTGGGTCCCTTTCAAAATTGTGTCCGACAGCCCAGCCCTCCATTCAAGATGGCTGCTGTTACTAAAAATAGAAATTTCTTTAATTGTCCATTGCTGCTTTAGTATAAATCAAAATGAGCTCAAATTTTAACTGCAGCTACATGGCAATGAGTAGTTTAACATATATTCTGGGTTTTTCTGTGAGATTTTTTCAGCCAGTTTATTCCATTTAGGAATATTATGAGATAAAAATCACATCTAAATCTTTTGCTCAGAAATTTGAGTTGAAATGATCTTTGGGTGGCCCACTTTCAAAATTATGTGTAACACCCCCATCTTCTATTAACTTTAGATGTAAAATTGAAAACCAGGTGAGCGATTACAGGCTCCCGGGAGCCTCTAGTTTAAATGAAAGAATCCTGGTCAGTGCTTTTTAAAACAATGCACTTTGTCAATTAATAATAAAATAATATGGTAAATATCCTAGTTATTTACATGAATTTAAATATGACATCGACATTTCGTACCCTCTTGTACGGCAAACGTGTCTAACTTCTATTCATTAGTCATTTCCGGTCTCTATGAAGTTGGTATTCCTAAGAAAATAGTTAAACCATGTTGAAAAAAAGAAAAGAGTAATCAATGGAGTAAACTATAGTTGTTACTGGGATGCTCCTTATTATCGGTGACAGCAATTGTCACGGTTCCGTGAGAATACTCCATATCAAAGCCATCAATTAATGAAAACAAAGAGATCAAAGATACACAATAATCCCCAATTGTAATGATTAAATCAACAATCATTAATTTCAATTAAGCATTTCAAACAACATACCTAATAATTGCTTGAAAAGAACTTAATTATTTTCCAAAAGCTCATATTTTTTCTTGAAATTAATACTTTTCTATATCATTACTTCTTTATTTTAAATTAAAATATGCATTATGTTCATTAAAATACTTTTTAGTTATCGGGACGAACGGACCCACTTTTAGGGCGAATGAACACAGGGCCAACGGACCCAGGGCGAATGTGTAGTTAGGACGAACGGACCTGATACCTTGTTTACATATCGCAACTTACTGTGAAGTTCATGTAATCATAGTAATGTGGATCTTACCGAAATATTGTGTAAGATAACGATAAGAGGGTCTTCAAAAATAGGTAAACATACAGAGGTCATTGCATTTATTCCATTGTCTTTGATGAAAACCTTCACATAATTCCAAAAACACACACAAATAGTCCATGTCAATGTATACCATACAGATTGTTCATATTGAACTTGAAGTAAAATTGGATTGGTGTAGTATATATTTAGAGCACAAAAATAAACCCTGTGTTTCTACTAACCCAACTGACGCTAATTTTTAGTGTCTACCCTTCTTCTTCGTCGTCGTTAGTGCTACACCCCTTGGTATAATATATGGTTGTGAAATCGCAACAAGATGGTTTACAATGCGATAGAGCATGATGACTTTCGCTCTCTTCCTGCGTTGTTGTAATTCAGTCCACTGCAGAGCTTCTAGCATCTGAGTTACACTACTGGTAGTTTTATAATCCCCAGTAACTAAACGTGCTGCTCCTCTTTGCACCATTTCCAATTCTTTTATGTTTTTCTGTAACTGGGTCCCATATTATACAGGCATTACTCAATTGGTCTAACTAGTGTAGTATAACATTGTGCCTTGATTTTTCTAGGGCAGGATCCCGGAGCTGATGTTTCTGCTCAAGAAAGCATTGATGTTGTTCACTTTCTTAGTTACTGTGCCTATGTGATGGTTCCATGATAAATTATGGCTGATGTTAAGGCCCTAAAGTTTTTGTTGCCATTTTTGAATAAGTACTGTTATAAACAGATCCTTGACATGTGAAACCCAGGTCAAAATTAAAGAAAGTTTTGCCTATCCTTTTTTTTTTTTAAAAATACATCTGTATGTTAAATTGTTACTGGAAACACATATATTTTTTTTTGCCTAATAGACAACAATCATTTATGTTGTTTATACTGTATAATATAGTCTATGTTATTGACCTTTTCGAAAACCCAAACTCATGTGAAATCTCTACTTTCACTTTGGGGAGCACGACTGCACTCCTTTGGTTGGAACTCCTCCGAATATGCAACTTCTTGGTCAAATTTAGGTCAGACTACAAGAATAAATTCTCTTTTTACACAGAGTTCGCGAAATGTGTCAGTCCTGTCAGACATGACCAGCAAAATTTGGGCAGATTTTGCTAAGGACTGACACAAGATTGGTATTTTGCAATAGAAAATTAATGCGGACTGACATTTTTTTCACTAGGACCACCAAACCCATATGCAATTTCGCGAACTCTGTTTACATCCTTGGTGTGTGATAAATATAAATGCTTAAAATTAAATTACTTTTCGTATAAGAAAAAGATGAATGTATCCATCATAATTACAGTAATTTATTTATCTTTCAAGAGTTATCTCTCCCATGTAAACATTTATTTATTGCTGTAGAAAGTATTTTAGTGATCCCAGCTGGCAAAGTTTTGTCACTGCAAGCATTAAATTTTAATAAGATTGCAACCTACATAAAATAGTATTGAATACTCGATATGTACAAGTCAACTATATCTATCCTTATTTATTTTATTCAGTGGTACCTGAATCCATGAGAATCAATGTATTATGCAATGTCAATTAACTAAAAATCATGTTAATTTGTTATCTACATTTGGCATTTAAAGTTAAATCTGTTGGAATCTAGAAACTTGTATACAAAATTTACATGCACCCCCCCCCCCCCCCTCTCCCATTTTAAAAAAGTTTAGAATTTAATAATCTCACAATGTGAATACAAGAATATTAAGAAAAGATTTTTTTTATTGATTTTTCATCAGCATCCCACATAATTAAAAAAATAAAGTTGGGATTTAATCATTTTCGCAATATGTGTACCTGTCAATTTATGAGAAGAATGTGAACATTTTTGCTAATCAATTTTTTATCAGTGTGCCACATACATGTAATTTGAAGTACCAGAAAATAAAACATTGAATGTGTATTTTCATAGAGTGGTACTTAATACTTTCCTTAGATATGTATTGTACATTTGGACACATTAACTACTTTTCAGTCGACTCAAGTGGTATTATAAGTAGCACTTGAGAGAACCACTAGTGTTTAATAACAATTGACATAAATAGTATTGTTGATTTCTTTTTTGTCAAAAAATGTCAAATTTACACATACATTTTGTATTTCCATTTGTTTCAGGAAAAAATAACTATGGCAACATAGCTAGCAGCAGAAAAGTAGTTTAATAGTTCAATATTTCTGATCTTACTGGATGATGAACTAACAGGTACATGTATGTTGTAACTTTACTGCTAAGACTGAAACAATGATTCATGTACAGTAGTGCCCCTCTTCTAAGGCCACTCCAACCAAAGGTCACTGGTAAAACAGGTAGTGCCTCTCTTCTAAGGCCACTCCAACCAAAGGTCACTGGTAAAACAGGTACTGCCTCTCTTATAAGGCCACTCCAACCAAAGGTCACTGGTAAAACAGGTAGTGCCCCTCTTATATGGCCACTCCAACCAAAGGTCACTGGTAAAACAGATTTCAGGCCACTCCAACCAAAGGTCACTGTTAAAACAGGTAGTGCCTCTCTTATAAGGTCACTCCAACCAAAGGTCACTGGTAAAACAGATTACAGAGGTTTTTAGATAGTACAATATTACTTAATTGCCCCCATCAAGAGAGACCACCCCTCTTATAATGCCATTTTTTCATTACAGAAAGGAGGCCATATATTGGGGCTATGTATGTATACTGTATTTGTATTTCAGGTTTCACTGCTATGAAGAAATTGTGTACATTGTAGGTCTACTGAAAATCTTTTTCTCAGTTCCCTAAACAGTAAGGGAAGCCAGGGGTATAGAGATCTTTTGCTCATTCCCCTTAGCGAATCCCAAGATTTAGAAATTGGACCTAGTTTCTTTGCTGCAGCGTACATTCCGTTCAAAAAGGGCTTTCGATAGTTGTGCGGTATAAATCAAATATGCACAACTTGCGCTTAGGGGAAGCTGACTTGAAAGTTGATAAAAACATAGATATCTAATTTAGTGCACACGACACGTTTCTGGAATAACCTTCATCAGGTACGCTCAGAATAACCTTCATCAGGTACGCTCAGAATAACCTTCATCAGGTACGCTGGAATAACCTTCATCAGGTACGCTCAGAATAACCTTCATCAGGTACGCTCAGAATAACCTTCATCAGATACGCTCAGAATAACCTTCATCAGGTACGCTGGAATAACCTTCATCAGGTACGCTGGAATAACCTTCATCAGGTACGCTGGAATAACCTTCATCAGGTATGCTGGAATAACCTTCCTCATATACGCTCAGAATAACCTTCATCAGGTACGCTCAGAATAACCTTCATTAGGTACGTTCAGAATAACCCTTATCAGGTACGCTCAGAATAACCTTCATCAGGTACGCTCAGAATAACCTTCATCAGGTACGCTCAGAATAACCCTCATCAGGTACGCTCAGAATAACCCTCATCAGGTACGCTGGAATAACCTTCATCAGGTACGCTCAGAATAACCCTCATCAGGTACGCTCAGAATAACCCTCATCAGGTACGCTCAGAATAACCCTCATCAGGTACGCTCAGAATAACCCTCATCAGGTACGCTCAGAATAACCCTCATCAGGTACGCTCAGAATCGAAAGATGGGAAAACCAAAAAACTTCTTTGAGAGCAAGTAAACCAAAGGGCTTAAACAGGATAGTCAAAATTAGTTAATGTTGTCTATACGTATGGGACAGATTTACCTTAGACTTAGTGTTAATAAGTTACATAATTTAATTTAGTTAAGCAACAATCAATCAAATAACTTTATGATTCATTTATCTAATACAGCAATTTACTGATCAAGCTAGATACCAAAACTCTTAGTTTTTCCTCTTTTATTTCTTTTGTAAACATTTCTTCCTTTTACTAATAAGTACTGAGTCTCTTTGTTTGATTGTTTCCCCATTGTTTTGTTATATAACTTTATGGAAATTGAAATATTTCACTGAATGGTTGCTTTCATGTATATAATTTGTTGTAAATTGTAAGAGCTGCAGGCATTGTTATAACTTGTGCCTAATCCTTATTGCTAATATTTTGAGCAAATAAAATATATTTAATTCAGTTTAATTCATCAATATGTATTAGTTAAACCTTTTTAAAACATTTTTTTCTTTAAGTTATATGTTATGATATAAGATAGATGTACTTAGCTGTAAGATGGACACCATCATCACATATATTGCCCTAAGGCTACACAAAATCTCTTATTTTTAATTTTTTTTTATCATTTCCCCCTAAAATTTGGAGTTGACCTGCTGTATTTTAAATTAATTTTTGGTAAATACAGATAAGTGATGAGCTGCTAAAAATATTGGTAAGAAAAGGTATATTTTAAATTCTTATTTTCATTTACCCATTTTTAGTCAGTTCTTTCAATAATTTCATGAAGCAACTGATTAATTCTGAAATTAATATAAACAAATTAATATATACAAGGGAGGTTATGGTTATGGTGTTTAATGCCATTTTCTGCTTCAGTGTTAATTGACATTATTCCTTATTATATCAGGACTTTCAGTAAGGGGCTGTACCAGGTACTTTTACCTGTTTAGAATGGTATTTGCTACCTCCTGATTTTACAGAGTATTATATAAGATATTCATGAAAATGTTCAAATTTTAATAAAAAGTATCACCTGTAAATAATGAAGTACTGGTAGACTTGAAAAATATTGAAAGTCCTGGGATATGATGTTCAAAATATATATTAATAAAAATGTAAACTTAATAGCATTTCTTTCATATTTTTTGCAGTACAATGGATAGAAAGGGAAAAATGTCATTGACTGATCCAGAAGATGAATTTGAGTCTATGTTTAACAGAACTGGTCCCCGGCTTGAAGGAAAAGGGGTCAGATCAATGAACAAATTTGACCCAGACAAGCTGATAGATAAATCTGTATCTGATGGGTCTCTGTTTAAAGAAGCAAAATGTCAAAAAGCTAATAAGTCTGTGTCGTATAAAGCAGCTACATCTACAGAAAACTTAGAAAAAAATACAGGAATCTTAGGAAATAAGAAAATTTCTGAAAGTGCAAAAGTTTATTTTGATCTTTCCCAATCAGAGGAATGTGAAAAAGCAGCAATGAGTATGAAATCATTAGGAAAAGAAGATGGGAAAATGGTGGAAGCAGCAGCCAGCAGGAGTAAAATTGAAATGGGTCAAAGGTCGACTATGGAAGCTTTCAAACAGGTTGAAAGTAGTAGTAGTAGTAGTAGCAGTAGCAAGAAAGCTTTTTCTTCTCATGGTTTAGAACAGTCAGAAGCTAGTTCTTATACTAAAGCTAAATCAAAAGAGGTGAAATTTCGAAGCTCAGAGTGTTCATCAATACAGTCTATTGCATCTTGTAAATCACAAGATTCTTTTTGCCAAGATGATATTTTAGATGAAGTGATTGAAAAAGAGGAAACTGTGCCTGCCTTATGTTTGAAATATCCCATTGAGCTTCCAACATCTTATTCAAGCGACTCACATATTTCTTGGCAATATTTGACAGATTTAAAACTAAGCTATCAAAAATCATCTCGTAATTTAGAAAAGCACATAGAAGCTATTAAATTGGCCAATGGTAATGTCAATGAAGAAATCAAACACTTGAACGCCATTTTGAGAGTCGTGGAACATGCTTGGAAGATTGAAGTTTACGGTCGTGACTTGTCGTATGGGTTATGTGATGTTATAAGGCAGGAAGGTATACTAGACATGGTCATAACAAACTGCTCATCTTCTAATAAGGACCTTTTGAAAGCATCTGCTGCCGTACTAGAACAAATTCTTTCTACAGATAACAGGAAATATGTCGTTGAACACGGTTTGGAGATTGTTATCAATATGACACTCAGTTTAAAAGATAATCACGAATTTGCGAAAATCACAACTGGAATTTTGGAGGGACTATTTAAAGTGTCCATGGAGGCCTCCTCAAAAATTGTAGCTCTTGGTGGCCTTGAGATAATACTTCACTGGTGTCGAAGTTCAGATGTTGGGGTTTTACGCCGCTGTGCTAAAGCTGTATCTAATCTATCCTTATTTGGTGGTGCTGAAAATCAAGAAGAAATGGCGTCCCATAATGTTCCAGAATGGTTATTTCCCTTGGCCTTTATGGAGGACGACAATATTCGCTACTATGCATGTTTAGCGATTTGTGTTCTGTTAGCGAACAAAGAATTAGAAGCAGCTGTAATGAAATCAGGGACCTTAGATCTAGTAATGCCTTTTATTAATAGCACAAAGCCTTCAACCTTTGCCAAGAATGACTTATCACATCGTCAAGGTCGTGATAGTGTCTACTTGGAACATCTCATACCTTTACTGTCTAGTCGGAGAGAAGAGCCCCAAGCCCTGGCAGCATTTCACTTTGCAATGGAAGCTGGAATCAAAGCTGAACAAGGTAGAGTTGGGGTAAGTATTAAATACCTTGTTATTGACCCATCATTTTACTATGTTCAATCCCCAATAAATATTGAATCAGAGATATCTTCCATAAGTGTAGCATATTTTACCTTTTCTTCCATGGAGTGCAGAGAAAGGAAAGCAGATGATGCCACATATAATCTTCAAAATATTTTCAACTTCTCCAACATTTCAACAATCTCAGATTGAACAATGAACAAGATCTATAGGATTAAGATTTAAGATGCTGCATCACCATCACATAAATGTTTTTAGCTCACCTTGCCAAAGGCAATGTGAGCTTTTGCCATCACTTGGCGTCCGTCGTCCGTCATCCGTTAACTTTTCACATTTTAATCTTCTCCTCTGAAACCCCTCAGCCAAATGAACTGAAACTTGGTAGGAAGCATCTATGGAAGGTCCTCTCTAAAAATTGCTCATTTTGTCCCGATCCATTAACAAACATGGCCACCATAGGCAATTCTTGTTTCTGATTGGCCGATTTTTAAAAATCTTCTCCTCTGAAACCGCTTGGCCAAATGAACCGAAACTTGGTAGGAAACATCTATGGTATGTCCTCTATGAAGATTGCTCATTTCGTCCTGATCGGTTAACAAACATGGCTACCACCGAAACTTGGTAGGAATCATCTATGGAATGTCCTCTATGAAGATTGCTCATATCGTCCCGATCGGTTAGCAAACATGGCCACCACATGCAATTCTTGTTTCTGATTGGTCGATTTCTAAAAAAATCTTCTCCTTTGAAACTGCTTAGCCATATGAACCGAAACTTGGTAGGAAGCATCTACATGTATGGAAGATTATGCATTAAGTTTCCTCAAAGCAGAATGAAAGGTGAGCGACACAGGCTCAGCCCACTGAGCCTCTAGTTACTTATGCATACGTGTGATGTAAATCATTTCAAAGAATGAGCTGTCCTAAAATTTCTACTGACCAAAGCATTTTTTGGATCATACATTGTATACGGATATGTAGTGTTTACATGGGCAAATACACTATTTCTCAAACAAGATGGCAACGCTCCTAATTTATAAAGGCAAATAGCTAAATAAAGTTTTGGTGTTCTGCACAGGGATACATGTACCCAGCACACCCAACCGTAATCTGTCATTGATCTATCGGGAGGAAAACAAGCATTCAGTATGTCTTGACTTGAGCTTGCGATCACCAAAAACTAGTCCTTGAGACAGTTGTGACTCTGAGATGAAGAACAGCAATTAAAGTGTTCTCTTTTTATGTGATTTTTCTCTCCAGGTCATTTACAGTATTATTTCCCTTTTCAAATTTTATTCAGAATGTCAAGCCCATTACTACATGTACCTGTGCATTATGAAGACTGTTATTTAATACATGTATAATAACCTGATTTATTATTCTAACCATGGTAACGAAAAACCAAACCTAATATTATTTTGTGTTTTTACAGATATTTTATGATATTGATGCTGTTGATCCACTAAAGACTGTTGCTAGTAGTCCAAATGCTACAGCTTCAAAACTGGCAGCTCGAGCTCTAAAGATCATTGGAGAAGATATTCCACATAAATTGACTCCACAAGTCCCTGTGTGGAACAGTGGAGATGTAGCTCACTGGGTTAAACAGGTATTGACTTAAAACCCAATGAATTTTATGGTAAATAAAGACTATCGAACATTAGATTTTTAGGTCGCCCTACCAAAGACCATCTCAGATTTTCTTATCTGATGGCCAAACTAAATTTGGCTGGGATGGTCGTTTGATAGTCCCATTTCAGAAATATATCTGACAGTCCTGCTCTACACTGAAGACGGTCACTATTAGTAAAATGTCTTGAACTTCTACATTTCATGCTGAAACATGAATTGTACCTACATTATAAAAAGTCACATTTAACATACAGTCAAACTTGCCTTAGCGACCCTCCATATAACGACTTCCTGTGTTATCCGACCTAATTTATTCCTCCCCTGCGTTTTCCCATTCATTTGAACTCTATATAACGACCCCCTGTCTAATGCGACTAACGACCATGTTTTCAGAGTCGTTGTCGACTGAAAGTCCTGTGTTGAACGACTAAATTAGCGTTATTGTGTAAGACCGCCATTTTTTTTTACAGGTAAGTTGTTCACGTGATGATTTATTATTGTTGTTTTGGTTTATTTGGGTTTATTTCTTATTTATAATTAAATATTTAAAATTGTTTATTATAGAAAATACCGTTTTAATCTTTCAGTTTTATAAATAAATAATGTGATTTTGAAAATTATTGTATGAAGTACTGGTTCCCAGCATATATTTCTGTCCACATTCGTTTAACGTGCGGTAACAGATCAAGGTAAACACTTGCTGATTGTGTGATTAGGCTATTTATAGCTTTCGGCAAGTGATTGAAGTTTGAAAACGTTTTGTCAGGAAATTACATTCTTCTAATCATAATGATTAATTCTAATTACT
The DNA here is from genome assembly GCA_963680875.1 of Bathymodiolus brooksi. Taxonomy (NCBI): domain Eukaryota; kingdom Metazoa; phylum Mollusca; class Bivalvia; order Mytilida; family Modiolidae; genus Bathymodiolus; species Bathymodiolus brooksi. The sequence continues at coordinate 115,540,431 of OY804580.1, read as the reverse complement.
ATAACAATTAAGATAACAATAGCTGTTGAACGAAAGTAAAAAACTCTGTCATTTAATATTCTTTTTTTTTAATTTCACCCACAAAGGATGGAAATATTTAACGATAATTGAACATATTTTTTATTTCATTATACCTTTTTCTTGCCAGAATTTAAGCTCTATTCATGCATTTGTCCTCCACACGAAAGGGTTACAAGTTGATGCGGATTTATATACCCGAACTAGGTTTTTCCTCTCGAGATTTTAGGAGCAAATATCACAACCTCTATTCAACGACCCCCTGTCTTATGCGACCTATTTTCAGAACTCCCTTCAATGGTCGCTATAGACAAGTTTGACTGTAATTATATTCAGGTTTTTTTTCTGTAAAATGTATATATTTTCCGAATTTCAACAAATATGTAGGGTAAGTACTATTTTGACGAAATGTTTTTCAAAGAATATTCTTTTCTTAATAATTACACTTTGCTGGAATAGTTCTTGGATGATCATTTCAGTCATCGACTTTAGTAGTGGTCCGCTGGCCTATGGCCAGTGAAAATTAATTCGGACCAGTGACTTTTGCCAATTTTTTTCAATAGAATCTATATAAATATTCTAATTTTGAAGTTTTCTGGCCAGTAAATTCGAAAGTCTAATTTCGAAGACTGTCCTTTATTTCTAATTCTATCTGACAAGCCCATAATCCATCCAAAAGTAAAACCATTTACAAAAAAAGCAATTTTTCAAATGGCAAAAAATGTCTGCATTTTCATGCTTGAATAAGCTGGGTAAAACTATTGTTCTATCATGACAGTGAGTTGTATGAGGTATAATTAATGACATATAAAGTCACTCTTAAAGAAAGATAGATATCTAAGTTGGTGTACACGATACGTTTATGAAATAACCTTCATTAGGTACACTCAAACTTTAATTAATTTAGAAATTTTTGGGATCAAGAACATCAAATGATCTTTAACATATGTTTTTTGAGGAAAATCATGTACCGGTATTCTAATATGACGTGCTGTTTTGGCTTTGTAAACAAAAGGGTATAAAAATCCCTGATTTATTATGACTTACACACGCTGATGATCATGACGTATTTGGCTGTTCTATTATACCCTTTTGTTTACAAAGCCAAAACAGCACGTCATAGAAATAATTTATGGAAGGGGTAAGTTTGTTGGAGATTTTAATATGGGAAGGGGTAAGTTTGTTGGAGATTTTAATATGGGAAGGGGTAAGTTTGTTGGAGATTTTAATATGGGTACACTATAAAGGAATGTGGATTAAAAATTTACCATATATGTCCTATTAGAATAGAAATAATTTATGGAAGGGGTAAGTTTGTTGGAGATTTTAATATGGGTAACATTATCTGCACAAATTTTACTTTCAGATATACCTGCTCTGTTTATGGTTGTATCTAAAAATATATAATTATATTTTTTTTTATATGAAAAGAAAGTTTAAACAGTGACTGTTCAACAATTCAACCATTACAAAATGAACAACTACCCCTCATCTCATATCATTAAACACAAAAATGACCATGACATATGCTAATGAAAATCTGTGTCTCCTGTATTTAATTCCCACAAAATATATACAATTATCTCCCTTGTTTATTATTGATTACACTAGTACTAGTTCCCCTCTTATAATGTCATCCCCTTCTGCACTGAAAAAGTGGCCTTACAAGAGGGGTGACCTGTCATGAGGAGGACAGCTTAGTTATCAGGTATTTTACTATTTCTGTGCCTCTCAATTCTTGCCTGATAAGAGGGTACTTACAAGAGGGGTGACCTGTCATGAGGAGGACAGTTTAGTGGTATTTTACTATTTCTGTGCCTCTCAATTCTTGCCTGATAAGAGGGTACTTAGAAGAGGGGTGACCTGTCATGAGGAGGACAGTTTAGTTATCAGGTATTTTACTATTTCTGTGCCTCTCAATTCTTGCCTGATAAGAGGGTACTTACAAGAGGGGTGACCTGTCATGAGGAGGACAGTTTAGTGGTATTTTACTATTTCTGTGCCTCTCAACTCTTGCCTGATAAGAGGGTACTTACAAGAGGGGTGACCTGTCATGAGGAGGACAGCTTAGTTATCAGGTATTTTACTATTTCTGTGCCTCTCAACTCTTGCCTGATAAGAGGGTACTTACAAGAGGGGTGACCTGTCATGAGGTGGACAGTTTAGTGGTATTTTACTATTTCTGTGCCTCTCAATTCTTGCCTGATAAGAGGGTACTTAGAAGAGGGGTGACCTGTCATGAGGAGGACAGTTTAGTGGTATTTTACTATTTCTGTGCCTCTCAATTCTTGCCTGATAAGAGGGTACTTAGAAGAGGGGTGACCTGTCATGAGGAGGACAGTTTAGTGGTATTTTACTATTTCTGTGCCTCTCAATTCTCGGTACTTACAAGAGGTGTGACCTGTCATGAGGAGGACAGCTTAGTTATCAGGTATTTTACTATTTCTGTGCCTCTCAATTCTTGCCTGATAAGAGGGTACTTACAAGAGGGGTGACCTGTCATGAGGAGGACAGTTTAGTGGTATTTTACTATTTCTGTGCCTCTCAATTCTTGCCTGATAAGAGGATACTTACAAGAGGTGTGACCTGTCATGAGGAGGACAGCTTAGTTATCAGGTATTTTACTATTTCTGTGCCTCTCAATTCTTGCCTGATAAGAGGGTACTTAGAAGAGGGGTGACCTGTCATGAGGAGGACAGTTTAATGGTATTTTACTATTTCTGTGCCTCTCAATTCTTGCCTGATAAGAGGGTACTTAGAAGAGGGGTGACCTGTCATGAGGAGGACAGTTTAGTGGTATTTTACTATTTCTATGCCTCTCAATTCTTGCCTGATAAGAGGGTACTTACAAGAGGGGTGACCTGACATGAGGAGGACAGTTTAATGGTATTTTACTATTTCTGTGCCTCTCAATTCTTGCCTGATAAGAGGGTACTTACAAGAGGGGTGACCTGTCATGAGGAGGACAGTTTAGTGGTATTTTACTATTTCTGTGCCTCTCAATTCTTGCCTGATAAGAGGGTACTTACAAGAGGGGTGACCTGTCATGAGGAGGACAGTTTAGTGGTATTTTACTATTTCTGTGCCTCTCAATTCTTGCCTGATAAGAGGGTACTTACAAGAGGGGTGACCTGTCATGAGGAGGACAGTTTAGTGGTATTTTACTAATTCTGTGCCTCTCAATTCTTGCCTGATAAGAGGGTACTTACAAGAGGGGTGACCTGTCATGAGGAGGACAGCTTAGTTATCAGGTATTTTACTATTTCTGTGCCTCTCAATTCTTGCCTGATAAGAGGGTACTTACAAGAGGGGTGACCTGTCATGAGGAGGACAGTTTAGTGGTATTTTACTATTTCTGTGCCTCTCAATTCTTGCCTGATAAGAGGGTACTTAGAAGAGGGGTGACCTGTCATGAGGAGGACAGTTTAGTGGTATTTTACTATTTCTGTGCCTCTCAATTCTTGCCTGATAAGAGGGTACTTAGAAGAGGGGTGACCTGTCATGAGGAGGACAGTTTAGTGGTATTTTACTATTTCTGTGCCTCTCAATTCTTGCCTGATAAGAGGGTACTTACAAGAGGGGTGACCTGTCATGAGGAGGACAGTTTAGTGGTATTTTACTATTTCTGTGCCTCTCAATTCTTGCCTGATAAGAGGGTACTTACAAGAGGGGTGACCTGTCATGAGGAGGACAGTTTAGTGGTATTTTACTATTTCTGTGCCTCTCAATTCTTGCCTGATAAGAGGGTACTTACAAGAGGTGTGACCTGTCATGAGGAGGACAGCTTAGTTATCAGGTATTTTACTATTTACGTGCCTCTCAATTCTTGCCTGATAAGAGGGTACTTACAAGAGGGGTGACCTGTCAAGAGGTGGACAGTTTAGTGGTATTTTACTATTTCTGTGCCTCTCAATTCTTGCCTGATAAGAGGGTACTTACAAGAGGGGTGACCTGTCATGAGGAGGACAGTTTAGTGGTATTTTACTATTTCTGTGCCTCTCAACTCTTGCCTGATAAGAGGGTACTTACAAGAGGGGTGACCTGTCATGAGGAGGACAGCTTAGTTATCAGGTATTTTACTATTTCTGTGCCTCTCAATTCTTGCCTGATAAGAGGGTACTTACATGAGGGGTGACCTATCATGAGGAGGACAGTTTAGTGGTATTTTACTATTTCTGTGCCTCTCAATTCTTGCCTGATAAGAGGGTACTTACAAGAGGGGTGACCTGTCATGAGGAGGACAGTTTAGTGGTATTTTACTATTTCTGTGCCTCTCAATTCTTGCCTGATAAGAGGGTACTTACAAGAGGTGTGACCTGTCATGAGGAGGACAGCTTAGTTATCAGGTATTTTACTATTTCTGTGCCTCTCAATTCTTGCCTGATAAGAGGGTACTTACAAGAGGGGTGACCTGTCATGAGGAGGACAGTTTAGTGGTATTTTACTATTTCTGTGCCTCTCAATTCTTGCCTGATAAGAGGGTACTTACAAGAGGGGTGACCTGTCATGAGGAGGACAGTTTAGTGGTATTTTACTATTTCTGTGCCTCTCAATTCTTGCCTGATAAGAGGGTACTTACAAGAGGTGTGACCTGTCATGAGGAGGACAGCTTAGTTATCAGGTATTTTACTATTTCTGTGCCTCTCAATTCTTGCCTGATAAGAGGGTACTTACAAGAGGGGTGACCTGTCATGAGGAGGACAGCTTAGTTATCAGGTATTTTACTATTTCTGTGCCTCTCAATTCTTGCCTGATAAGAGGGTACTTACAAGAGGGGTGACCTGTCATGAGGAGGACAGTTTAGTGGTATTTTACTATTTCTGTGCCTCTCAATTCTTGCCTGATAAGAGGGTACTTAGAAGAGGGGTGACCTGTCATGAGGAGGACAGTTTAGTGGTATTTTACTATTTCTGTGCCTCTCAATTCTTGCCTGATAAGAGGGTACTTACAAGAGGGGTGACCTGTCATGAGGAGGACAGTTTAGTGGTATTTTACTATTTCTGTGCCTCTCAATTCTTGCCTGATAAGAGGGTACTTACAAGAGGGGTGACCTGTCATGAGGAGGACAGTTTAGTGGTATTTTACTATTTCTGTGCCTCTCAATTCTTGCCTGATAAGAGGGTACTTACAAGAGGGGTGACCTGTCATGAGGAGGACAGTTTAATGGTATTTTACTATTTCTGTGCCTCTCAATTCTTGCCTGATAAGAGGGTACTTACAAGAGGTGTGACCTGTCATGAGGAGGACAGCTTAGTTATCAGGTATTTTACTATTTCTGTGCCTCTCAATTCTTGCCTGATAAGAGGGTACTTACAAGAGGGGTGACCTGTCAAGAGGTGGACAGTTTAGTGGTATTTTACTATTTCTGTGCCTCTCAATTCTTGCCTGATAAGAGGGTACTTACAAGAGGGGTGACCTGTCATGAGGAGGACAGTTTAGTGGTATTTTACTATTTCTGTGGCTCTCAACTCTTGCCTGATAAGAGGGTACTTACAAGAGGGGTGACCTGTCATGAGGAGGACAGCTTAGTTATCAGGTATTTTACTATTTCTGTGCCTCTCAATTCTTGCCTGATAAGAGGGTACTTACAAGAGGGGTGACCTATCATGAGGAGGACAGTTTAGTGGTATTTTACTATTTCTGTGCCTCTCAATTCTTGCCTGATAAGAGGGTACTTACAAGAGGGGTGACCTGTCATGAGGAGGACAGCTTAGTTATCAGGTATTTTACTATTTCTGTGCCTCTCAATTCTTGCCTGATAAGAGGGTACTTACAAGAGGTGTGACCTGTCATGAGGAGGACAGCTTAGTTATCAGGTATTTTACTATTTCTGTGCCTCTCAATTCTTGCCTGATAAGAGGGTACTTACAAGAGGGGTGACCTGTCATGAGGAGGACAGTTTAGTGGTATTTTACTATTTCTGTGCCTCTCAATTCTTGCCTGATAAGAGGGTACTTACAAGAGGGGTGACCTGTCATGAGGAGGACAGTTTAGTGGTATTTTACTATTTCTGTGCCTCTCAATTCTTGCCTGATAAGAGGGTACTTACAAGAGGTGTGACCTGTCATGAGGAGGACAGCTTAGTTATCAGGTATTTTACTCTTTCTGTGCCTCTCAATTCTTGCCTGATAAGAGGGTACTTACAAGAGGGGTGACCTGTCCTGAGGAGGACAGTTTAGTGGTATTTTACTATTTCTGTGCCTCTCAATTCTTGCCTGATAAGAGGGTACTTAGAAGAGGGGAGACCTGTCATGAGGAGGACAGCTTAGTTATCAGGTATTTTACTATTTCTGTGCCTCTCAATTCTTGCCTGATAAGAGGGTATTTACAAGAGGGGTGACCTGTCATGAGGAGGACAGTTTAATGGTATTTTACTATTTCTGTGCCTCTCAACTCTTGCCTGATAAGAGGGTACTTACAAGAGGGGTGACCTGTCATGAGGAGGACAGTTTAGTGGTATTTTACTATTTCTGTGCCTCTGAAGTCTTGCCTGATAAGAGGGTACTTACAAGAGGGGTGACCTGTCCTGAGGAGGACAGCTTAGTTATCAGGTATTTTACTATTTCTGTGCCTCTCAACTCTTGCCTGATAAGAGGGTACTTACAAGAGGGGTGACCTGTCATGAGGAGGACAGTTTAGTGGTATTTTACTATTTCTGTGCCTCTCAATTTTTGCCTGATAAGAGGGTACTTACAAGAGGGGTGACCTGTCATGAGGAGGACAGCTTAGTTATCAGGTATTTTACTATTTCTGTGCCTCTCAATTCTTGCCTGATAAGAGGGTACTTACAAGAGGGGTGACATGTCATGAGGAGGACAGTTTAGTGGTATTTTACTATTTCTGTGCCTCTCAATTCTTGCCTGATAAGAGGGTACTTACAAGAGGGGTGACCTGTCATGAGGAGGACAGTTTAGTGGTATTTTACTATTTCTGTGCCTCTCAATTCTTGCCTGATAAGAGGGTACTTACAAGAGGGGTGACCTGTCATGAGGTGGACAGTTTAGTTATCAGGTATTTACTATTTCTGTGCCTCTCAATTCTTGCCTGATAAGAGGGTACTTACAAGAGGGGTGACCTGTCATGAGGAGGACAGCTTAGTTATCAGGTATTTTACTATTTCTGTGCCTCTCAATTCTTGCCTGATAAGAGGGTACTTACAAGAGGTGTGACCTGTCATGAGGAGGACAGCTTAGTTATCAGGTATTTTACTATTTCTGTGCCTCTCAATTCTTGCCTGATAAGAGGGTACTTACAAGAGGGGTGACCTGTCATGAGGAGGACAGTTTAGTGGTATTTTACTATTTCTGTGCCTCTCAATTCTTGCCTGATAAGAGGGTACTTACAAGAGGGGTGACCTGTCATGAGGAGGACAGTTTAATGGTATTTTACTATTTCTGTGCCTCTCAACTCTTGCCTGATAAGAGGGTACTTACAAGAGGGGTGACCTGTCATGAGGAGGACAGTTTAGTGGTATTTTACTATTTCTGTGCCTCTGAAGTCTTGCCTGATAAGAGGGTACTTACAAGAGGGGTGACCTGTCCTGAGGAGGACAGTTTAGTGGTATTTTACTATTTCTGTGCCTCTCAATTCTTGCCTAATAAGAGGGTACTTACAAGAGGTGTGACCTGTCATGAGGAGGACAGCTTAGTTATCAGATATTTTACTATTTCTGTGCCTCTCAATTCTTGCCTGATAAGAGGGTACTTACAAGAGGGGTGACCTGTCCTGAGGAGGACAGTTTAGTGGTATTTTACTATTTCTGTGCCTCTCAATTCTTGCCTGATAAGAGGGTACTTAGAAGAGGGGTGACCTGTCATGAGGAGGACAGCTTAGTTATCAGGTATTTTACTATTTCTGTGCCTCTCAATTCTTGCCTGATAAGAGGGTGCTTACAAGAGGGGTGACCTGTCATGAGGAGGACAGTTTAGTGGTATTTTACTATTTCTGTGCCTCTCAATTCTTGCCTGATAAGAGGGTACTTACAAGAGGGGTGACCTGTCATGAGGAGGACAGTTTAATGGTATTTTACTATTTCTGTGCCTCTCAATTCTTGCCTGATAAGAGGGTACTTACAAGAGGGGTGACCTGTCATGAGGTGGACAGTTTAATGGTATTTTACTATTTCTGTGCCTCTCAATTCTTGCCTGATAAGAGGGGTGACCTGTCATGAGGAGGACAGCTTAGTTATCAGGTATTTTACTATTTCTGTGCCTCTCAATTCTTGCCTGATAAGAGGGTACTTACAAGAGGGGTGACCTGTCATGAGGAGGACAGTTTAGTGGTATTTTACTATTTCTGTGCCTCTGAAGTCTTGCCTGATAAGAGGGTACTTACAAGAGGGGTGACCTGTCATGAGGACAGCTTAGTTATCAGGTATTTTACTATTTCTGTGCCTCTCAATTCTTGCCTGATAAGAGGGTACTTACAAGAGGGGTGACCTGTCATGAGGAGGACAGTTTAGTGGTATTTTACTATTTCTGTGCCTCTCAATTCTTGCCTGATAAGAGGGTACTTAGAAGAGGGGTGACCTGTCATGAGGTGGACAGTTTAGTGGTATTTTACTATTTCTGTGCCTCTCAATTCTTGCCTGATAAGAGGGTACTTACAAGAGGGGTGACCTGTCATGAGGAGGACAGTTTAGTGGTATTTTACTATTTCTGTGCCTCTCAATTCTTGCCTGATAAGAGGGTACTTACAAGAGGGGTGACCTGTCATGAGGAGGACAGTTTAGTGGTATTTTACTATTTCTGTGCCTCTCAATTCTTGCCTGATAAGAGGGTACTTACAAGAGGGGTGACCTGTCATGAGGAGGACAGTTTAGTGGTATTTTACTATTTCTGTGCCTCTCAATTCTTGCCTGATAAGAGGGTACTTACAAGAGGGGTGACCTGTCCTGAGGAGGACAGTTTAGTGGTATTTTACTATTTCTGTACCTCTCAATTCTTGTCTGATAAGAGGGTACTTACAAGAGGGGTGACCTGTCATGAGGAGGACAGCTTAGTTATCAGGTATTTTACTATTTCTGTGCCTCTCAACTCTTGCCTGATAAGAGGGTACTTACAAGAGGGGTGACCTGTCATGAGGAGGACAGTTTAGTGGTATTTTACTATTTCTGTGCCTCTCAATTCTTGCCTGATAAGAGGGTACTTACAAGAGGGGTGACCTGTCATGAGGAGGACAGTTTAGTGGTATTTTACTATTTCTGTGCCTCTCAATTCTTGCCTGATAAGAGGGTACTTACAAGAGGGGTGACCTGTCATGAGGTGGACAGTTTAGTTATCAGGTATTTACTATTTCTGTGCCTCTCAATTCTTGCCTGATAAGAGGGTACTTACAAGAGGGGTGACCTGTCATGAGGAGGACAGCTTAGTTATCAGGTATTTTACTATTTCTGTGCCTCTCAATTCTTGCCTGATAAGAGGGTACTTACAAGAGGGATGACCTGTCATGAGGAGGACAGCTTAGTTATCAGGTATTTTACTATTTCTGTGCCTCTCAATTCTTGCCTGATAAGAGGGTACTTACAAGAGGGGTGACCTGTCCTGAGGAGGACAGTTTAGTGGTATTTTACTATTTCTGTGCCTCTCAATTCTTGCCTGATAAGAGGGTACTTACAAGAGGGGTGACCTGTCATGAGGAGGACAGCTTAGTTATCAGGTATTTTACTATTTCTGTGCCTCTCAATTCTTGCCTGATAAGAGGGTACTTACAAGAGGGGTGACCTGTCCTGAGGAGGACAGTTTAGTGGTATTTTACTATTTCTGTGCCTCTCAATTCTTGCCTGATAAGAGGGTACTTACAAGAGGGGTGACCTGTCATGAGGAGGACAGCTTAGTTATCAGGTATTTTACTATTTCTGTGCCTCTCAATTCTTGCCTGATAAGAGGGTACTTACAAGAGGGGTGACCTGTCATGAGGAGGACAGTTTAGTGGTATTTTACTATTTCTGTGCCTCTCAATTCTTGCCTGATAAGAGGGTACTTACAAGAGGGGTGACCTGTCCTGAGGAGGACAGTTTAATGGTATTTTACTATTTCTGTGCCTCTCAACTCTTGCCTGATAAGAGGGTACTTAGAAGAGGGGTGACCTGTCATGAGGAGGACAGTTTAGTGGTATTTTACTATTTCTGTGCCTCTCAATTCTTGCCTGATAAGAGGGTACTTAGAAGAGGGGTGACCTGTCATGAGGAAGACAGTTTAGTGGTATTTTACTATTTCTGTGCCTTTCAATTCTTGCCTGATAAGAGGGTACTTACAAGAGGGGTGACCTGACATGAGGTGGACAGTTTAGTGGTATTTTACTATTTCTGTGCCTCTCAATTCTTGCCTGATAAGAGGGTACTTACAAGAGGGGTGACCTGTCCTGAGGAGGACAGCTTAGTGGTATTTTACTATTTCTGTGCCTCTCAATTCTTGCCTGATAAGAGGGTACTTACAAGAGGGGTGACCTGTCATGAGGAGGACAGTTTAGTGGTATTTTACTATTTCTGTGCCTCTCAATTCTTGCCTGATAAGAGGGTACTTACAAGAGGGGTGACCTGTCCTGAGGAGGACAGTTTAGTGGTATTTTACTATTTCTGTGCCTCTCAATTCTTGCCTGATAAGAGGGTACTTACAAGAGGGGTGACCTGTCCTGAGGAGGACAGTTTAATGGTATTTTACTATTTCTGTGCCTCTCAACTCTTGCCTGATAAGAGGGTACTTAGAAGAGGGGTGACCTGTCATGAGGAGGACAGTTTAGTGGTATTTTACTATTTCTGTGCCTCTCAATTCTTGCCTGATAAGAGGGTACTTAGAAGAGGGGTGACCTGTCATGAGGAAGACAGTTTAGTGGTATTTTACTATTTCTGTGCCTTTCAATTCTTGCCTGATAAGAGGGTACTTACAAGAGGGGTGACCTGACATGAGGTGGACAGTTTAGTGGTATTTTACTATTTCTGTGCCTCTCAATTCTTGCCTGATAAGAGGGTACTTACAAGAGGGGTGACCTGTCCTGAGGAGGACAGTTTAGTGGTATTTTACTATTTCTGTGCCTCTCAATTCTTGCCTGATAAGAGGGTACTTACAAGAGGGGTGACCTGTCCTGAGGAGGACAGTTTAGTGGTATTTTACTATTTCTGTACCTCTCAATTCTTGTCTGATAAGAGGGTACTTACAAGAGGGGTGACCTGTCATGAGGAGGACAGCTTAGTTATCAGGTATTTTACTATTTCTGTGCCTCTCAACTCTTGCCTGATAAGAGGGTACTTACAAGAGGGGTGACCTGTCATGAGGAGGACAGTTTAGTGGTATTTTACTATTTCTGTGCCTCTCAATTCTTGCCTGATAAGAGGGTACTTACAAGAGGGGTGACCTGTCATGAGGAGGACAGTTTAGTGGTATTTTACTATTTCTGTGCCTCTCAATTCTTGCCTGATAAGAGGGTACTTACAAGAGGGGTGACCTGTCATGAGGTGGACAGTTTAGTTATCAGGTATTTACTATTTCTGTGCCTCTCAATTCTTGCCTGATAAGAGGGTACTTACAAGAGGGGTGACCTGTCATGAGGAGGACAGCTTAGTTATCAGGTATTTTACTATTTCTGTGCCTCTCAATTCTTGCCTGATAAGAGGGTACTTACAAGAGGGATGACCTGTCATGAGGAGGACAGCTTAGTTATCAGGTATTTTACTATTTCTGTGCCTCTCAATTCTTGCCTGATAAGAGGGTACTTACAAGAGGGGTGACCTGTCCTGAGGAGGACAGTTTAGTGGTATTTTACTATTTCTGTGCCTCTCAATTCTTGCCTGATAAGAGGGTACTTACAAGAGGGGTGACCTGTCATGAGGAGGACAGCTTAGTTATCAGGTATTTTACTATTTCTGTGCCTCTCAATTCTTGCCTGATAAGAGGGTACTTACAAGAGGGGTGACCTGTCCTGAGGAGGACAGTTTAGTGGTATTTTACTATTTCTGTGCCTCTCAATTCTTGCCTGATAAGAGGGTACTTACAAGAGGGGTGACCTGTCATGAGGAGGACAGCTTAGTTATCAGGTATTTTACTATTTCTGTGCCTCTCAATTCTTGCCTGATAAGAGGGTACTTACAAGAGGGGTGACCTGTCATGAGGAGGACAGTTTAGTGGTATTTTACTATTTCTGTGCCTCTCAATTCTTGCCTGATAAGAGGGTACTTACAAGAGGGGTGACCTGTCCTGAGGAGGACAGTTTAATGGTATTTTACTATTTCTGTGCCTCTCAACTCTTGCCTGATAAGAGGGTACTTAGAAGAGGGGTGACCTGTCATGAGGAGGACAGTTTAGTGGTATTTTACTATTTCTGTGCCTCTCAATTCTTGCCTGATAAGAGGGTACTTAGAAGAGGGGTGACCTGTCATGAGGAAGACAGTTTAGTGGTATTTTACTATTTCTGTGCCTTTCAATTCTTGCCTGATAAGAGGGTACTTACAAGAGGGGTGACCTGACATGAGGTGGACAGTTTAGTGGTATTTTACTATTTCTGTGCCTCTCAATTCTTGCCTGATAAGAGGGTACTTACAAGAGGGGTGACCTGTCATGAGGAGGACAGTTTAGTGGTATTTTACTATTTCTGTGCCTCTCAATTCTTGCCTGATAAGAGGGTACTTACAAGAGGGGTGACCTGTCATGAGGAGGACAGTTTAGTTATCAGGTATTTTACTATTTCTGTGCCTCTCAATTCTTGCCTGATAAGAGGGTACTTAGAAGAGGGGTGACCTGTCATGAGGAGGACAGTTTAGTGGTATTTTACTATTTCTGTGCCTCTCAATTCTTGCCTGATAAGAGGGTACTTACAAGAGGGGTGACCTGTCATGAGGAGGACAGCTTAGTTATCAGGTATTTTACTATTTCTGTGCCTCTCAATTCTTGCCTGATAAGAGGGTACTTACAAGAGGGGTGACCTGTCATGAGGAGGACAGTTTAGTGGTATTTTACTATTTCTGTGCCTCTCAATTCTTGCCTGATAAGAGGGTACTTACAAGAGGGGTGACCTGTCATGAGGAGGACAGTTTAGTGGTATTTTACTATTTCTGTGCCTCTCAATTCTTGCCTGATAAGAGGGTACTTACAAGAGGGGTGACCTGTCATGAGGAGGACAGCTTAGTTATCAGGTATTTTACTATTTCTGTGCCTCTCAATTCTTGCCTGATAAGAGGGTACTTACAAGAGGGGTGACCTGTCATGAGGAGGACAGTTTAGTGGTATTTTACTATTTCTGTGCCTCTCAATTCTTGCCTGATAAGAGGGTACTTACAAGAGGGGTGACCTGTCATGAGGAGGACAGTTTAGTGGTATTTTACTATTTCTGTGCCTCTCAATTCTTGCCTGATAAGAGGGCACTTACAAGAGGGGTGACCTGTCCTGAGGAGGACAGTTTAGTGGTATTTTACTATTTCTGTGCCTCTCAATTCTTGCCTGATAAGAGGGTACTTACAAGAGGGGTGACCTGTCATGAGGAGGACAGTTTAGTTATCAGGTATTTTACTATTTCTGTGCCTCTCAATTCTTGCCTGATAAGAGGGTACTTAGAAGAGGGGTGACCTGTCATGAGGAGGACAGTTTAGTGGTATTTTACTATTTCTGTGCCTCTCAATTCTTGCCTGATAAGAGGGTACTTACAAGAGGGGTGACCTGTCATGAGGAGGACAGTTTAGTGGTATTTTACTATTTCTGTGCCTCTCAATTCTTGCCTGATAAGAGGGTACTTACAAGAGGGGTGACCTGTCATGAGGAGGACAGTTTAGTGGTATTTTACTATTTCTGTGCCTCTCAATTCTTGCCTGATAAGAGGGTACTTACAAGAGGGGTGACCTGTCATGAGGAGGACAGTTTAGTGGTATTTTACTATTTCTGTGCCTCTCAATTCTTGCCTGATAAGAGGGTACTTACAAGAGGGGTGACCTGTCATGAGGAGGACAGCTTAGTTATCAGGTATTTTACTATTTCTGTGCCTCTCAATTCTTGCCTGATAAGAGGGTACTTACAAGAGGGGTGACCTGTCATGAGGAGGACAGTTTAGTGGTATTTTACTATTTCTGTGCCTCTCAATTCTTGCCTGATAAGAGGGTACTTACAAGAGGGGTGACCTGTCATGAGGAGGACAGTTTAGTGGTATTTTACTATTTCTGTGCCTCTCAATTCTTGCCTGATAAGAGGGCACTTACAAGAGGGGTGACCTGTCCTGAGGAGGACAGTTTAGTGGTATTTTACTATTTCTGTGCCTCTCAATTCTTGCCTGATAAGAGGGTACTTACAAGAGGGGTGACCTGTCATGAGGAGGACAGTTTAATGGTATTTTACTATTTCTGTGCCTCTCAATTCTTGCCTGATAAGAGGGTACTTACAAGAGGGGTGACCTGTCATGAGGAGGACAGTTTAATGGTATTTTACTATTTCTGTGCCTCTCAATTCTTGCCTGATAAGAGGGGTGACCTGTCATGAGGAGGACAGCTTAGTTATCAGGTATTTTACTATTTCTGTGCCTCTCAATTCTTGCCTGATAAGAGGGTACTTACAAGAGGGGTGACCTGTCATGAGGAGGACAGTTTAGTGGTATTTTACTATTTCTGTGCCTCTGAAGTCTTGCCTGATAAGAGGGTACTTACAAGAGGGGTGACCTGTCATGAGGACAGCTTAGTTATCAGGTATTTTACTATTTCTGTGCCTCTCAATTCTTGCCTGATAAGAGGGTACTTACAAGAGGGGTGACCTGTCATGAGGAGGACAGTTTAGTGGTATTTTACTATTTCTGTGCCTCTCAATTCTTGCCTGATAAGAGGGTACTTAGAAGAGGGGTGACCTGTTATGAGGTGGACAGTTTAGTGGTATTTTACTATTTCTGTGCCTCTCAATTCTTGCCTGATAAGAGGGTACTTACAAGAGGGGTGACCTGTCATGAGGAGGACAGTTTAGTGGTATTTTACTATTTCTGTGCCTCTCAATTCTTGCCTGATAAGAGGGTACTTACAAGAGGGGTGACCTGTCATGAGGAGGACAGTTTAGTGGTATTTTACTATTTCTGTGCCTCTCAATTCTTGCCTGATAAGAGGGTACTTACAAGAGGGGTGACCTGTCATGAGGAGGACAGTTTAGTGGTATTTTACTATTTCTGTGCCTCTCAATTCTTGCCTGATAAGAGGGTACTTACAAGAGGGGTGACCTGTCCTGAGGAGGACAGTTTAGTGGTATTTTACTATTTCTGTGCCTCTCAATTCTTGTCTGATAAGAGGGTACTTACAAGAGGGGTGACCTGTCATGAGGAGGGCAGCTTAGTTATCAGGTATTTTACTATTTCTGTGCCTCTCAACTCTTGCCTGATAAGAGGGTACTTACAAGAGGGGTGACATGTCATGAGGAGGACAGTTTAGTGGTATTTTACTATTTCTGTGCCTCTCAATTCTTGCCTGATAAGAGGGTACTTACAAGAGGGGTGACCTGTCATGAGGAGGACAGTTTAGTGGTATTTTACTATTTCTGTGCCTCTCAATTCTTGCCTGATAAGAGGGTACTTACAAGAGGGGTGACCTGTCATGAGGTGGACAGTTTAGTTATCAGGTATTTACTATTTCTGTGCCTCTCAATTCTTGCCTGATAAGAGGGTACTTACAAGAGGGGTGACCTGTCATGAGGAGGACAGCTTAGTTATCAGGTATTTTACTATTTCTGTGCCTCTCAATTCTTGCCTGATAAGAGGGTACTTACAAGAGGGATGACCTGTCATGAGGAGGACAGCTTAGTTATCAGGTATTTTACTATTTCTGTGCCTCTCAATTCTTGCCTGATAAGAGGGTACTTACAAGAGGGGTGACCTGTCCTGAGGAGGACAGTTTAGTGGTATTTTACTATTTCTGTGCCTCTCAATTCTTGCCTGATAAGAGGGTACTTACAAGAGGGGTGACCTGTCATGAGGAGGACAGCTTAGTTATCAGGTATTTTACTATTTCTGTGCCTCTCAATTCTTGCCTGATAAGAGGGTACTTACAAGAGGGGTGACCTGTCCTGAGGAGGACAGTTTAGTGGTATTTTACTATTTCTGTGCCTCTCAATTCTTGCCTGATAAGAGGGTACTTACAAGAGGGGTGACCTGTCATGAGGAGGACAGTTTAGTGGTATTTTACTATTTCTGTGCCTCTCAATTCTTGCCTGATAAGAGGGTACTTACAAGAGGGGTGACCTGTCATGAGGAGGACAGTTTAGTGGTATTTTACTATTTCTGTGCCTCTCAATTCTTGCCTGATAAGAGGGTACTTACAAGAGGGGTGACCTGTCCTGAGGAGGACAGTTTAGTGGTATTTTACTATTTCTGTGCCTCTCAATTCTTGCCTGATAAGAGGGTACTTACAAGAGGGGTGACCTGTCCTGAGGAGGACAGTTTAATGGTATTTTACTATTTCTGTGCCTCTCAACTCTTGCCTGATAAGAGGGTACTTAGAAGAGGGGTGACCTGTCATGAGGAGGACAGTTTAGTGGTATTTTACTATTTCTGTGCCTCTCAATTCTTGCCTGATAAGAGGGTACTTAGAAGAGGGGTGACCTGTCATGAGGAGGACAGTTTAGTGGTATTTTACTATTTCTGTGCCTTTCAATTCTTGCCTGATAAGAGGGTACTTACAAGAGGGGTGACCTGACATGAGGTGGACAGTTTAGTGGTATTTTACTATTTCTGTGCCTCTCAATTCTTGCCTGATAAGAGGGTACTTACAAGAGGGGTGACCTGTCATGAGGAGGACAGTTTAGTGGTATTTTACTATTTCTGTGCCTCTCAATTCTTGCCTGATAAGAGGGTACTTACAAGAGGGGTGACCTGTCATGAGGAGGACAGTTTAGTTATCAGGTATTTTACTATTTCTGTGCCTCTCAATTCTTGCCTGATAAGAGGGTACTTAGAAGAGGGGTGACCTGTCATGAGGAGGACAGTTTAGTGGTATTTTACTATTTCTGTGCCTCTCAATTCTTGCCTGATAAGAGGGTACTTACAAGAGGGGTGACCTGTCATGAGGAGGACAGTTTAGTGGTATTTTACTATTTCTGTGCCTCTCAATTCTTGCCTGATAAGAGGGTACTTACAAGAGGGGTGACCTGTCATGAGGAGGACAGTTTAGTGGTATTTTACTATTTCTGTGCCTCTCAATTCTTGCCTGATAAGAGGGTACTTACAAGAGGGGTGACCTGTCATGAGGAGGACAGTTTAGTGGTATTTTACTATTTCTGTGCCTCTCAATTCTTGCCTGATAAGAGGGTACTTACAAGAGGGGTGACCTGTCATGAGGAGGACAGCTTAGTTATCAGGTATTTTACTATTTCTGTGCCTCTCAATTCTTGCCTGATAAGAGGGTACTTACAAGAGGGGTGACCTGTCATGAGGAGGACAGTTTAGTGGTATTTTACTATTTCTGTGCCTCTCAATTCTTGCCTGATAAGAGGGTACTTACAAGAGGGGTGACCTGTCATGAGGAGGACAGTTTAGTGGTATTTTACTATTTCTGTGCCTCTCAATTCTTGCCTGATAAGAGGGTACTTACAAGAGGGGTGACCTGTCCTGAGGAGGACAGTTTAGTGGTATTTTACTATTTCTGTGCCTCTCAATTCTTGCCTGATAAGAGGGTACTTAGAAGAGGGGTGACCTGTCATGAGGTGGACAGTTTAGTGGTATTTTACTATTTCTGTGCCTCTCAATTCTTGCCTGATAAGAGGGTACTTACAAGAGGGGTGACCTGTCATGAGGAGGACAGCTTAGTTATCAGGTATTTTACTATTTCTGTGCCTCTCAATTCTTGCCTGATAAGAGGGTACTTACAAGAGGGTGACCTGACATGAGGAGGACAGTTTAGTGGTATTTTACTATTTCTATGCCTCTCAATTCTTGCCTGATAAGAGGGTACTTACAAGAGGGGTGACCTGTCATGAGGAGGACAGTTTAGTGGTATTTTACTATTTCTGTGCCTCTGAAGTCTTGCCTGATAAGAGGGTACTTACAAGAGGGGTGACCTGTCATGAGGAGGACAGCTTAGTTATCAGGTATTTTACTATTTCTGTGCCTCTCAATTCTTGCCTGATAAGAGGGTACTTACAAGAGGGGTGACCTGTCCTGAGGAGGACAGTTTAGTGGTATTTTACTATTTCTGTGCCTCTCAATTCTTGCCTGATAAGAGGGTACTTACAAGAGGGGTGACCTGTCATGAGGAGGACAGTTTAGTGGTATTTTACTATTTCTGTGCCTCTCAATTCTTGCCTGATAAGAGGGTACTTACAAGAGGGGTGACCTGTCATGAGGAGGACAGCTTAGTTATCAGGTATTTTACTATTTCTGTGCCTCTCAATTCTTGCCTGATAAGAGGGTACCTACAAGAGGGGTGACCTGTCATGAGGAGGACAGCTTAGTGGTATTTTACTATTTCTGTGCCTCTCAATTCTTGCCTGATAAGAGGGTACTTACAAGAGGTGTGACCTGTCATGAGGAGGACAGCTTAGTTACCAGGTATTTTACTATTTCTGTGCCTCTCAATTCTTGCCTGATAAGAGGGTACTTACAAGAGGGGTGACCTGTCATGAGGAGGACAGCTTAGTTATCAGGTATTTTACTATTTCTGTGCCTCTCAATTCTTGCCTGATAAGAGGGTACTTACAAGAGGGGTGACCTGTCATGAGGAGGACAGTTTAATGGTATTTTACTATTTCTGTGCCTCTCAATTCTTGCCTGATAAGAGGGTACTTAGAAGAGGGGTGACCTGTCATGAGGAGGACAGTTTAGTGGTATTTTACTATTTCTGTGCCTCTCAATTCTTGCCTGATAAGAGGGTACTTACAAGAGGGGACTACTGTTTTTGAAAATTGTACAATTGTTTATTTTTCAATGCAATATTTTTATCTCACCTTGCCAAAGTCAATGTGAGCTTTTGTCATCACTTAACGTCCCATGTCCGTCGTCTGTCTTCCGTGAACTTTTCACATTTTAATCTTGGTATGAAGCATCTATGGAAGGTCCTCTATAAAGATTGCTCATTTCGTCCTGATCCGTTAAAAAACATGGCCGCCATAGGCAATTCTTGTTTCTGGTTGGTCAATTTCTAAACATTTTCGTCTATGAACCGAAACTGGGTAGGAAATTAAGCATCTGTGGAAGATCCTCTATAAAGATTGCTCATTTCGCCCCCGATTCCTTAATAGAAATGGCTGCCATAGGCAATTTTTATTTCTGGTTGGCCGATTTCTAAAAATCTTATCTCTGTAACCGGTTGGCCAAGTGAACTGAAACTTGGTAGGAAGCATCTATGGAAGGTCCTCTATAAAGATTGCTGATTTTGTCTTGATCCGTTTACAAACATGGCCGCCATAGGAAATTCTTGCTTTTGTTTGGTAAATTTCTAAAAAAAATCTTCTCAGCTGAAACCGCTGGGCCAAATGAATCTAAACTTGGTAAGAAGCATCTATGGCAGAATCTCTAACAAGATTGCACATTTTGTTCCAATTTGTTAACAAATATGGCCGGCATAGGCAATTCTTGTTTCTGGTGGGCCATTTTCTAAAAATCTTCTCCTCTGAAACCTTTTTGCCAAATATAGCAACATTTTACAGGGAACATCTATGGAAGGTCCTCTATAAGATTTCCTGATTTCATCTGATTGGACAAAAACATGGTTGCCATGGGTAATTCTTGTTTCTAATTTAGTAAAATTTGAAAAAAGGTTTTCCTCTGAAACTAGGAGGCACAATGATTTGTTACTTTGTAAGAATAATAGTATGGGTAACCAGATATCTCTTTATGTACTCATTAAATATTGTAAGAGTTTTTTGTTATTACAGGTTGGGTTTAAGGATTACGTAGACACGTTTCTAGGATGTCTGGTTGATGGTGATATTTTGTTAAGGTTGACAGAGGATGAGTTACAGAATAGTATAGGAATGACGTGTAAAATAGCCAGGAAGAGGTTTGTTAATCATGATTTAGGAATAACATGTAAAATAGGCAGGAAGAGGTTTGTTAATCATGATTTAGGAATGACATGTAAAATAGCCAGGAAGAGGTTTGTTAATCATGATTTAGGAATGACGTGTAAAATAGCCAGTAAGAGGTTTGTTAATCATGATTTAGGAATGACATGTAAAATAGCCAGGAAGAGGTTTGTTAATCATGATTTAGGAATGACGTGTAAAATAGCCAGGAAGAGGTTTGTTAATCATGATTTAGGAATGACATGTAAAATAGCCAGGAAGAGGTTTGTTAATCATGATTTAGGAATGACGTGTAAAATAGCCAGGAAGAGGTTTGTTAATCATGATTTAGGAATGACATGTGAAATAGCCAGGAAGAGGTTTGTTAATCATGATTTAGGAATGACATGTAAAATAGCCAGGAAGAGGTTTGTTAATCATGATTTAGGAATGACATGTCAAATAGCCAGGAAGAGGTTTGTTAATCATGAATTAGGATTGACATGTAAAATAGCCAGGAAGAGGTTTGTTAATCATGATTTAGGAATGACATGTAAAATAGCCAGGAAGAGGTTTGTTAATCATGATTTAGGAATGACGTGTAAAATAGCCAGGAAGAGGTTTTTTAATCATGAATTAGGAATGACGTGTAAAATAGCCAGGAAGAGGTTTGTTAATCATGAATTAGGATTGACATGTAAAATAGCCAGGAAGAGGTTTGTTTATCATGATTTAGGAATGACATGTAAAATAGCCAGGAAGAGGTTTGTTAATCATGATTTAGGAATGACGTGTAAAATAGCCAGGAAGAGGTTTGTTAATCATGATTTAGGAATGACGTGTAAAATAGCCAGGAAGAGGTTTGTTAATCATGAATTAGGAATGACGTGTAAAATAGCCAGGAAGAGGTTTGTTAATCATGATTTAGGAATGACATGTAAAATAGCCAGGAAGAGGTTTGTTAATCATGATTTAGGAATGACATGTAAAATAGCCAGGAAGAGGTTTGTTAATCATGATTTAGGAATGACATGTAAAATAGCCAGGAAGAGGTTTGTTAATCATGATTTAGGAATGACGTGTAAAATAGCCAGGAAGAGGTTTGTTAATCATGAATTAGGAATGACGTGTAAAATAGCCAGGAAGAGGTTTGTTAATCATGAATTAGGAATGACATGTAAAATAGCTAGGAAGAGGTTTGTTAATCATGAATTAGGAATGACATGTAAAATAGCCAGGAAGAGGTTTGTTAATCATGATTTAGGAATGACATGTAAAATAGCCAGGAAGAGGTTTGTTAATCATGAATTAGGAATGACGTGTAAAATAGCCAGGAAGAGGTTTGTTAATCATGATTTAGGAATGACGTGTAAAATAGCCAGGAAGAGGTTTGTTAATCATGAATTAGGAATGACATGTAAAATAGCCAGGAAGAGGTTTGTTAATCATGAATTAGGAATGACGTGTAAAATAGCCAGGAAGAGGTTTGTTAATCATGATTTAGGAATGACGTGTAAAATAGCCAGGAAGAGGTTTGTTAATCATGAATTAGGAATGACGTGTAAAATAGCCAGGAAGAGGTTTGTTAATCATGATTTAGGAATGACATGTAAAATAGGCAGGAAGAGGTTTGTTAATCATGAATTAGGAATGACGTGTAAAATAGCCAGGAAGAGGTTTGTTAATCATGATTTAGGAATGACGTGTAAAATAGCCAGGAAGAGGTTTGTTAATCATGAATTAGGAATGACATGTAAAATAGACAGGAAGAGGTTTGTTAATCATGAATTAGGAATGACGTGTAAAATAGCCAGGAAGAGGTTTGTTAATCATGATTTAGGAATGACATGTAAAATAGCCAGGAAGAGGTTTGTTAATCGTTAATTAGGAATGACGTGTAAAATAGCCAGGAAGAGGTTTGTTAATCATGATTTAGGAATGACGTGTAAAATAGCCAGGAAGAGGTTTGTTAATCATGAATTAGGAATGACATGTAAAATAGCCAGGAAGAGGTTTGTTAATCATGAATTAGGAATGACGTGTAAAATAGCCAGGAAGAGGTTTGTTAATCATGATTTAGGAATGACGTGTAAAATAGCCAGGAAGAGGTTTGTTAATCATGATTTAGGAATGACATGTAAAATAGCCAGGAAGAGGTTTGTTAATCATGAATTAGGAATAACATGTAAAATAGCCAGGAAGAGGTTTGTTAATCATGATTTAGGAATGACGTGTAAAATAGCCAGGAAGAGGTTTGTTAATCATGAATTAGGAATGACGTGTAGAATAGCCAGGAAGAGGTTTGTTAATCATGATTTAGGAATGACGTGTAAAATAGCCAGGAAGAGGTTTGTTAATCATGAATTAGGAATGACATGTAAAATAGCCAGGAAGAGGTTTGTTAATCATGATTTAGGAATGACATGTAAAATAGCCAGGAAGAGGTTTGTTAATCATGAATTAGGAATGACGTGTAAAATAGCCATGAAGAGGTTTGTTAATCATGAATTAGGAGTGACATGTAAAACAGCCAGGAAGAGGTTTGTTAATCATGATTTAGGAATGACGTGTAAAATAGCCAGGAAGAGGTTTGTTAATCATGATTTAGGAATGACATGTAAATAGCCAGGAAGAGGTTTGTTAATCATGATTTAGGAATGACGTGTAAAATAGCCAGGAAGAGGTTTGTTAATCATGAATTAGGAATGACATGTAAAATAGCCAGGAAGAGGTTTGTTAATCATGAATTAGGAATGACGTGTAAAACAGCCAGGAAGAGGTTTGTTAATCATGATTTAGGATTGACGTGTAAAATAGCCAGGAAGAGGTTTGTTAATCATGATTTAGGAATGACGTGTAAAATAGCCAGGAAGAGGTTTGTTAATCATGATTTAGGAATGACGTGTAAAATAGCCAGGAAGAGGTTTGTTAATCATGATTTAGGAATGACATGTAAAATAGCCAAGAAGAGGTTTGTTAATCATGATTTAGGAATGACGTGTAAAATAGCCAGGAAGAGGTTTGTTAATCATGATTTAGGAATGACGTGTAAAATAGCCAGGAAGAGGTTTGTTAATCATGATTTAGGAATGACGTGTAAAATAGCCAGGAAGAGGTTTGTTAATCATGAATTAGAAATGACGTGTAAAATAGCCAGGAAGAGGTTTGTTAATCATGATTTAGGAATGACGTGTAAAATAGCCAGGAAGAGGTTTGTTAATCATGATTTAGGATTGACATGTAAAATAGCCAGGAAGAGGTTTGTTAATCATGAATTAGGAATGACGTGTAAAATAGCCAGGAAGAGGTTTGTTAATCATGAATTAGGAATGACGTGTAAAATAGCCAGGAAAAGGTTTGTTAATCATGATTTAGGATTGACGTGTAAAATAGCCAGGAAGAGGTTTGTTAATCATGAATTAGGAATGACGTGTAAAATAGCCAGGAAGAGGTTTGTTAATCATGATTTAGGAATGACATGTAAAATAGCCAGGAAAAGGTTTGTTAATCATGATTTAGGATTGACGTGTAAAATAGCCAGGAAGAGGTTTGTTAATCATGATTTAGGATTGACGTGTAAAATAGCCAGGAAGAGGTTTGTTAATCTTGATTTAGGATTGACATGTAAAATAGCCAGGAAGAGGTTTGTTAATCTTGATTTAGGATTAACGTGTAAAATAGCCAGGAAGAGGTTTGTTAATCATGATTTAGGATTGACATGTAAAATAGCCAGGAAGAGGTTTGTTAATCTTGATTTAGGATTGACGTGTAAAATAGCCAGGAAGAGGTTTGTTAATCTTGATTTAGGATTGACATGTAAAATAGCCAGGAAGAGGTTTGTTAATCTTGATTTAGGATTGACGTGTAAAATAGCCAGGAAGAGGTTTGTTAATCTTGATTTAGGATTGACGTGTAAAATAGCCAGGAAGAGGTTTGTTAATCATGAATTAGGAATGACGTGTAAAATAGCCAGGAAGAGGTTTGTTAATCATGAATTAGGAATGACGTGTAAAATAGCCAGGAAGAGGTTTGTTAATCATGAATTAGGAATGACGTGTAAAATAGCCAGGAAGAGGTTTGTTAATCATGAATTAGGAATGACGTGTAAAATAGCCAGGAAGAGGTTTGTTAATCTTGATTTAGGATTGACATGTTAAATAGCCAGGAAAAGGTTTGTTAATCATGATTTAGGATTGACGTGTAAAATAGCCAGGAAGAGGTTTGTTAATCTTGATTTACAATCATAAAGAGGACTATTTCAAAATAGATTTGGTAATGAACAGCACATTTACCAGGATTTAAAAAAATTGTGTATGTTTAATACACACATATTAAACTTATCCCCCAGACTTGTTGGGGCGTTAATTGGTTGTGTACAATACATCAATATGTACTATGCACACCTGAAGACAATAATAAATATTGCAAAATATGTAAAGTTTTTTTTTTTTATGTTTTATGCATTATATATATATGGAGTCAATGAATAGTGTGTTCCTAACCTCCTATACATTATTTTATGAAATATCCTTCAATTCCTGTTGTTTTAAGACTTCCTCTGTTGAGAAATGACTAACATACAATTATTTTGAATGCAGTAAATTCTGTTTTTGATCACCGATGGGTTAAACCAAAGACAATATAATTGATATTTGCTGTTTTTCTGAGTATAAGGTAACATTAAAGAGTAAAAACAAAGACTGGCTTGCTTGAAGTCAGGATATTATTCAGAGTGGAGCTACATATCTACTTGTATATCCAATCTTACTTATATATTTAAATATTAAAAAAATAACTTTAAAGCTGTATTAATTGTCTTCCAGATTTTTACGGGAATTGAAAGGGCTGAAGGTAACAGCTGATTATTCTTCATGTGACCATTCTCAGATTGACAGTTGGATGATGAAGATTTTACCTGATCTGTCACAGTACACATACTGTATGTTAAAGAATGGCATGAATAAAGAATTACTGTCTACTACTAGTCATGAGGAGCTAAAAGAGTGTGGAGTCACTAATCCAATACACCGTAGACTTATACTTGAACATATTGATGGTAAGGATTATTAAAAATGTTTGTATTAAGCTGTGTTTACAATGTCAAATTTTTATTTCTAATTTGCTTCAAACTTTTCATGTGTGCCTGTTCATACACAAATCTGACCGGCTGATTCCCAGAACGTCAACTTTATAAAATATCAAAAGACATTAATCTCTGTAATTAAAATGGATTAAGGGACGAGTATAGGGGAAACTTAATTTGTAAAACTCAGGTAAACTCAGGTAAATCATCAGGAATCAATTATCCTTTGGATTAAAAATAAGGAAACACCTGTCCAACTCCCTTTCAATATTTGATGAACCCATCAAACATATTTGATGACATGTTTAGACTGTCAAATTTCTGTTTGAAATGGGTGCAGTGGTAAAGTATGAAGTGGATTTAAAAGAACAATATGACCGTGTAAGCACACCTTAAGTTATCAAAGTGTGCATCTTGAACTTGTAATTTCATTGGTACATTATCTTAGTACATTTTGAATGAAGGATTTTGGGATTGTCGTGATTTTTAACATATAATATTGATAATTTTTTATGTCAGATGCTTGTTTCTTCTCAAGAAAATTATTTTATTTCATGCTTTGAATCGTGATGAAGAACAGTTATTACAGACTGTTTACTAACCAAACTAATATGTCATGTAGAAATACACATCAAGAATGATTTCTGCATAAATTAGAAGAAATCTATTTTAACAATAGATTTCCTCTAATTTATGCAGAAATTGTGAAAATCTATCTAAAACTATGCACATGTAGCACAGAGGTTCCATCATATTTGTTCATCAAAGACTGGTTTTTGGATTAGATAGGTCATATATGCAAAGTTTCTAACAGATTTGATGGTTATGTTACACAATATTATGATATATAGAGGGTTCAGTTCAGACAGATGTTACTGTAGGTTATTTACTATGAATATAATTGGCATGCTACTTATTTACAGGTATATAAGAACATTTCTGGACCTAAAGTCTGGAAAATACCGTATGTGAAAACTCTTTTTTCTTATTAGAATTACATGTATATTACTTCAGATTTGTACTGCCAGATGCCTAAATATGGAAGTTTTAGTAGTTTACAGCGACAGAAAAGTGTTGATGTATCTAGTATGGCAGCCATACCTAAAACTGTTGATGTCTTTATAAGTTATAGAAGATCTACAGGATCACAGTTAGCAAGGTAAGCATTTAATTTGAGTTGAGTATCCTACATGTAAGATGCCTACCTATAAAGGGGCCATCATGGTCGGGATTGTATGGTAGTTGGATTTACAACTACATATGCAATCAGTACATATCATCACTAACGTTGTGAGTTTGAATCCCACTCAGGCGATACAGCATTATGTGATAAAGTGTGTCAGTGACTTTCAACAGGTCGGTGGTTTTCTCAGAATACTCCGGTTCCTCCACCAATAAAACTGACTGCCATGATATAACTGAAATATTGTTGAAAGTGGCATTTAATACCATAAACCCCAACCCCTACCTCTATAGTTATTGAACTGCATCAATGGTGTAATGGGGAGTGTGCTCGCCTCGAATGTAGTGATCATGGGTTCATGTCTGGTCAAACCAAAAACTATGAATTGGTATTTGCAGCTTTTCAGCTAAGCACACAGCATTATGACATAAGAGCATAGACTGGTTGGCTTGGAAGTTAATGTGTACAATTGGAGCAACATGTCTACCTGCAGACTTGTTTTGCAGTGAGGAAGAACTATAAAAATCTAGTACAAAGTGGATATCATCTCATTGAAATGTATCTTGTTCTCGCATAAAGGATTAAACTCTTCCGCCCACTCGTTTAATCCTTATGTGTACTTCGGTCACTCATTATCTTATTTCAATATTCAAAATCTACAATTAGTTATATAGAGTCTCTAACATTGTTTCCCGTTTATTACGATAATTTCTCAAATCAAGATAGTTAAAATGTGAAAATTTAACTATCGAGATTTGAGAAATTATCATAATAAACGGGAAACAATGTTAGAGATTGTTTCTCTAATGAACCATTAAAAATTTGTTTGATTCCTTTTCTCACTAATTTAACAAAATATATGGCGTTTTTCACTTTCTCAAATCGACGTCCAATGACGTCACTGACGTATACTTCAATTGACGTCATACCCGTTAAGGAATGTTTTTGAAGAAATGATGGAGAAGGGACAAGATTCCAGATGAGGGGTTCTTGATGACGGTACGGTTAGTTACGGTTAATTAAACGATTTTATTGATACAATGACATTTTGCGAAACGTAACATTTTTACGGGAATAGTAGCGTGAAATTCTTATTTCACCCACGGGTTGAGACATAATTGCATAATTGACCAATCAGCGACTGAGAACAAAGTGATCCACACGTTGATTATCGATTTCTTCTCACACGGGTTGAGAAGTGTGAAAATTGAACAAGAATTAGAGAAACTATATTTATTGATATTTCTATTGAATATCATATAATCAATATATACTACAGATACTTAGCAACACCAGGTTTGTTAAAACCTGACTGTTTTATTATTGCAGTTTATTAAAAGTACATTTACAACTGCGTGGATTTACAGTTTTTCTGGACATAGATCGATTGAGAGCTGGAAAATTTGACGAGAACTTGTTGATGAATATCAAATTCTCTCGTCATTTTTTGCTGGTACTGACTCCCAATTCTTTAGACAGATGTTTTGGTGATCATGAGTTAACTGACTGGGTACACAAGGTAATTTATATACAGTAGCTCCCCTCTTACAAGGCAATTCCATCAAAGACCACCACTCTTGTCAGGCCACATTTCAGATATAATGTGATAGTAAAATACTACTAAGTTGACCTTTTCAAAAATCAGAGATTGGTATAGGCTGGTTCTGCAATAAGCACACAGCAATAGGTGAAAGGTCAGAGACTGGTTAGCTCAGCGTCATGATTATGTGTGTCTGAGTGAAATGACATCATCTCCACTGCATCGAAAATTAACAGGTTCTTGCCATGATATAGCTAAAGAATTGCTCACTTGATGTTTAACAACAATCACTAACTTGCTCAAGACAATTTTGAATTGAGTCAACAAAATTTCCACTAGAAGTCCTGATTATTACATCATCAAAACATGTACCACTATTATACAAACTGTACATTATAATTATGTCTAAGAGGGGAGATAATTATTTATATTTTGAAGGTTTATGTCACTGTATTGAACTAATGATAATACCATTGTGAAACCTGTTCAGTTGAATGTCCAACTCCTCTGACATACCTCAAAGTCCAAAACACAGAATTTACAATAACAGAATCAAATAGAAATCTATGTTCTGGCTTGAGACAGGCACAAAAAGGTGGCAGGGATAAATCAGTTAAAACTTCAAAGTCCAAAACACAGAATGTACAATGAAAGAGTCGAATGGAAATCTATATTCTGGCTTTAGACAGGCACTTAAGGGGGCATAAATCAGTCAGTAGAAACCCAACCTTCCAGTCTCGTCTTAATTCGACATTTTGATTATGTTTAGGAAGTAGTAACGGCATTGGATAGTGATTGTAACATTATCCCAGTTTTAGACAGCTTTGATTGGCCGTCACCAGAGACACTACCAGAAGACATGCAGCAAGTCGTTTACTTCAATGGAGTCAGGTAAGAGTAACACATTTGTTTTGTTTGATGAAGGTACCAGTAACAGTCATAGAAGTGGGTACCAGTTTGGCCAGGACATTTTAAATTCCTGTTTGCACTAATCAATGGTGCATCAAATATCAAGAGAATAAGTCAGAACTAGAAAAAATAATTCTGTACTTGCTCCAATAAAATACAAATTAGACAAAAATCTAAATATATTTGTATCATTATTGACCTTTCTTTTTCGAAGTATTCATATAATGGCAGTATCAGATTTGGTGGTTGCAGCAGTTTTTCTGTTTCAGTATATTTTGTTATAAGAAATTTGGGTACCTCCTTGACATTTTTTGTTGGAAGAACCTCCTTCACATGCCTCATACCTGACATTTATTTTATAACACAAATTTGAGAGGTTGTTTACAGTATGATGACAAAGGAAGTTTTGTATTGAGTTGATATTCAGTATTTTGTAACCTTCTACATAATAACTTACTATATACTGCATGGTTGTTGTATTGCATGATATTACACCTATTTATCTTTGACTCTTTTCAACACATATATATATATATATAATTGCTGAGTTAGATTGCTGTCAAATTATAATATTAAGTATATATGTACCATCTACACACGCTTATACACATGTCTTACGTCTATCCCTAGATTTGCCTTACGAGAAAAGGTAACACTACGATTATTGAAGCTCCTTTTTTTAGGGAGTGGATGTGGTCGAGTGGTCTAGGGCGCTGGACGTAAGGCTAAGCGAATGGTGTATCAATGGTGTGGGTTCAAATCCCGTCGAGGGAAGAACAAAAATTTGACAGCTCTAAAATCTAATTCTAACACTGTTTGGTTTAATTTTCAGACGTACATATATATATGTATATATACTCAAGGAAATACTGATTAAATAATACCTGAATGAGTGAATGGTGATAAATATTTTAAAAGTTAGGAATTCCTTTTATATCTATTTTTTTTTCTATCTGAAAGATCTTTTAGCAATTCATGTATTTTATTACATTTTTTGAGAGAAGTAAATAAAAAGGCAATGTCTCATCAGAGTTAACAACAATACTTTTTACTGATCACAGTTCAAGTGAAATAAATTCTGCTGATGACATGTGTTTAATAATATGAAGAATAATGGATTAAATATGTCTTACCATTCTTGTATCCTCAGGGCTTCATAAAAAAAAAATTCAAAACCAACTTACCCATTGGTAAGTACACATAAAATTTTACTTACCCGTACAAATTTCCACAGCACCTTTAGACCTTTAATACTTATAAATTATTTAGAATATCAATTAAAAAAAAATTTAAATGATTCAACAACAAACTGAATAGAAGAACTATCAATGATTGGAAATTTAATGAACTTTCTAAAGAGAAATTACTTGATATTAATTAAGCTGTTTTTAAATATCCAGTTAACAGGAACAAATAGTTTTTAGTTTAAATTATGTACACTGTAAAAAATTCCAGCTTAGAATGGTTTTATTTTGAATGAACTGCAACAACACATAGATTCTAGTTAATCTTTAGAGGAAGTGAAAAAACGTCCCAGGAAAGTTAAATCGTAGTCGTAAATCGTGTTCTAAGAAAGACCTGTGATTCCTCTTTTCCTGAACGATCTTTCTTAGAAGGACACATACTGTTACCTTTGCAATCAGCAATGGTTGAACTGGATGATCTATGTTTTAAATTTGAAACATTTAAATATTTATAAACACTCGTCCTAATTTGAGTCGGCACGACACTGAAGAAATTACATTTACTTAACGGTCACCGTTACTATCGTTAATTATAAGAAGACTAAGGATACAAAGCATAAAAATAAAGGGAACCAGTTTATGATTGTTTCCAGTTTGTCTAATAACACCAAAA
Source organism: Bathymodiolus brooksi (assembly GCA_963680875.1). Classification (NCBI taxonomy): domain Eukaryota; kingdom Metazoa; phylum Mollusca; class Bivalvia; order Mytilida; family Modiolidae; genus Bathymodiolus; species Bathymodiolus brooksi. The sequence continues at coordinate 115,509,895 of OY804580.1, read as the reverse complement.
ACGACGATCAATACACACATTGCAAATAACTTACCCGACAGGAAACTACGACTACGATTTAACTTTCCTGGCACGTTTTTTCACTTTCCCCAGGAAATGGGAAATGGGAATTACGAATCCCTGATCCTCACTAGTTGGGTCTTATGTGGTTACAAGTTTCAGTGTAGTTGCCAAGTAAGGATGACTTTACTATTGACTACGAGTTGGAAAAAAAACCCACAAGTCACCAAGAAACTACATGAAAAAGGCTTCACAAATACATAGATGATAGACAGTTATCACGTAAAATAATTTAGACTGAAAAAGATTCACAGACAATGTCCTTATCTTGATTCATATCATATAAAAACTAATCACATGAAAGAAACAAAATCCACTTTCACAAAGAGCGAAAATAATCCAACAGCCCCCCCCTAATTTTTGCAGCATCTTGAAATTTGTAGATGAGAATGAATGTATATACAATTGAGCCTAAGTTATTAGAAAAAAATATTTATGTGTGTGAGATAAGAGAGTTTAAATGTATTACTTTCTACATTTTCACTGCCTCATTGGAGTAATGTACAACTTCCTCGAGGGTGATAATTCATGGATTTGATTCTGTAATCGTGTTGATCTAGTACAAACCTGACATAGTTATCATAGTATTGTAAACTTATTTTATCTTGACGCGATATAGCTGAAAAAATTACTCACTTGATGTTAAACAGCGATAACTCACTCACTCGCTAGATATTTACGTTGCAAAGTTATCCTTTTAGTTGTGTATTGTTGGTCAATCTGTTTAAAATTGACCATCCTTACAATTTTTATGCAAATGTAATTAAGAGTAGTAATTGATGCCTTCACCATATGTTCACTTGTTTTAATGTTATATGACAGAATATGTAAGTGATTTTATGATGCATGAGACATGAACACTACAATAACATGTACAGTACTGGTTGAGGAACAATTATCTCCATTTTTTACTTGTTTTTGTTGGATTATTTTAATATCATTCAGTAGATCCTTTTAAATTCCCAGTCATTTTAAATTTGCCCTTGGATTAGTCTTTGATGAAAATATTTTCAAAAAAATTCTGCGCACCCTTCGTAAAGTTGTTGAGTTTTGGCACATAAATGGCAGTCTTTCAAATTTCTTTTTGAAAAATAAGAAAAATTGATTCTTTAAAAATTTCCATGACTTAGTACTTAGTTACTCAAAAAAGACAAGAAAATATCACTTATTAAGTATTTTGCTTGTGTTGCTTTCACAGAATTTTTATTTTAGTTTCAATCAGCACATACCATTAAAATTAGGAATGCAACATTATTTTTGACAGTAATAAAAAGAATAACTGTAGTTATGAAGGTTGAAACAGACATTATCGCTAATATAACAGTGAGTCCAATAGAAAAGTTTGAAAATACCAAAGAGCCAATCAAAATCTGCAAATGGAAGGACAGACACAATGGTCAAAAGGAAAAGGACTAAAGGACAAACAGTGATCCACAAAACACTTCACGGAAAACACAGAGCAACAATAGGATGAGTGAGCTGTGACACTAGGAATAATGGATGTCGAAAATATCAAAACTAACATTATTGTTTTTTTTATTGGTAATGTCATAGTGTGTTTGACTTCACAATAACCAATAATTTCCAGTAACCGAATCGATCGTTAAAGGAAAAGTGTATACATTACCAATATTTATTGTCTCGTTGTTTTTAATATGTTTTAATTTTCAATATGAATTGTATAGACAAATCTTCTAGCAGTTAACTGTTTTTAATTGTTCTCCAAAGCTTAAAAAAAAGTTTATTCCAGGGAGAGAGTCAAGGCCTTTGATGGTTCAAATTCTGGTGTGCACACATACTCATACAGATCTTGTTTATGCTTCTAAAACACTAGTGCTGAAATTGTTTTAATTATAAAATTATAAAATAATAGCCAAACATTGATTCTTCATCAATTTAATTTGACAGACTGATTGCAAGAATTTTAGAAATATGATAGAAATATGAGCTACTACAGTTGTCAAACATGGGGTTCACACAAGGACTACATGCTATTGGTGCCATGAAGTATAAACAAGTGTTAAAAGCAAGATAAAAGCTTTCTTGTGCTAGCTGTCGTCTGCTCTACCTAAGGCTGTTGTTTGAACCCAAACTAGCTGTCATCTGCTATGCCCCTACATATTATATGGTTTAATATAGTTGTCGTCTGCTATACCCATACATATTATGTGGTTTAATATAGGAGTCCTCTGCTTTACGCCAAGATATCATGTCATTTATCTGTTGTCTGCTTAACCCTTTCATATTATATGGTTTAATTTGGCTGTCGTCTGCTTTTCTATTAGCTTGTGTCATGTTACCCAGGTCTACAGGTAAATACTATATACTTGCATGAATTTTTTGTTGTCCACATTTTAAGGTAGAAGCAATTAAACCATTGCCTTCTATCACAATCACACAATTTCTTTTCAATTATTTGTGTATTCTTGGTTAATATATTTGAATAAAATGTTGTTAAATTGACTGAGGGGGGAGGGAAGCACCACTTTTGAACATGATTCATAATTTGTGGCAATATGAAGCCATTTATCTCACCATCACTTGATTAAATTTGACAGATTTTCTTGTTAGTTAATTTCATTTTTAAGGTGTTATAATTACCCGTAAAGACAAAATTTAGTTAATTTAATTTTTAAGGTGTTATAATTACCCGTAAAGACAAAATTTAAATTTGAAAGATTTGTTTATGTTTCTGTTAGTTAATTTCATTTTTTATGTTCTTGTTAAAGTTATATAATTTAAAGAGCAAATAAATTTGACAATTGGTTAACATATTTCCACTTTCTGCCTGTAGATGGGTACATGATTATCAAGAGGCCTGCATGCAAAAACTTGAGAACTTTCTGAAAGCAGGGAAGACAACGTCCCAAATTTACAATAGACATCAATGTCTGTCTACTATTTCGGAATCGGAGCTTGACACGAACCAAGATGCTAGCAGTGAAACATCTAGCAAGAAAAGCTTCAAAGAAAAATCAGCTGGACTGTTAAATTCAATTTGGACAAATATTGTAGAAACTTACTAGTTGTTACGTAGAATGAATGAATCATTGTTACGATTGTGCCATATATTATAATGGGTTGATGAGAATTTCTTCAGTGATGAAATTATCAGTTGAACATATTTTTTTTATATTGAGTGTGTCTGATTATGCATGTTTAAAGTAGTACGGTCACACGATATGATTTTCCGTTCTATTTCCAAACATTTATACATATGTGGCACAGGAAAAATCTAACTGAAAATTGTCTCGTGTGACTAAACCTTTACTGAAATACAGCTCAATCTTTTTTTTTTTTTTTAAATGTGAGTACTCAAGTAGTATTTTCTTATTACCTCCCTTTTAACAATCAAAAGCTATGTTTTTATCTTTGTAATTTCCATTAACTACCATATAAGTTGTTTTAACATTTTAGAGACAACAGCTTTACCCTTTATTCCACATGATTAAAACATTAATTGATATCGTAAATATAGGCATGTACCAAAAATAGACAATACCAGTAGTATGTAGTATGCCATTATTAATTACATGTAATTATATAAAACCCATATTGACTATATACAACCTTTTATGATATGTTATTGTAATACACTAGACATTATTTTACATATAAACCTTTTATTGTTACTTTTTCCCGAACAATCCTAAAAAGTTTTTATTTATTTTATTTTTTTGAATATACAGTGAAAACTATCTAACCTGAACCTACTTGGGACCAACTGTAGTGTTCAGAATAGACAGGTGTATTATGGTTTATACAGGTTAAATTAACAACAATATCATACATTGGGACTTTATTTTAAGTTCGATTTATACAGGATTCGGTTTAGACAAGTTTCACTGTATTATTGTGATAACTGTATATTTAAGGAATAAACATACTACCAGAAATTCCAAGCCTAAAACCAAACGTATCTAAAACTATTTACACCGGTGGAAATCTTAAGACTAAACCAACCTCCTCGGTGGTGTAATGGTTAGTGTTCTTGCCTCAAGTGGTAGATCATAACAATATTTGGCATTTATTGCTTCTCTGCTAAGAATGTAGCATTAAGGAGTAAAAACTGGTTGGCTTGGAATCAGGATGATCAGTCGGAGTGGAGGGACATGTTTTCCCACAGATTGATGTTACAGTGAGCTAGCACTTCAAAAATTCAACTAAGCATGTTGATCTAGTACAAAGCGAACAAAATCATCATGTCATTGAATATAAAATGTTTCTGCCATGATATAGCTGAAAATTTGCATATTTGGTGTTAAACAAAAATCACTAAACCCAAGCCTATCTAAACCTGACATTATTGTTTTTATCAATAATGTCATAATATGTTTGACACTGGAAGATTATTTTCAGTTTCAGAGTTAATAAGGCCTGTTTATACGATCAAAATTTTCCATCAAAAACTTGGTGAAAGTTTTTGATGGAAAATTTGCTCAAAGAAAACTTTGTCAAAGTTAACCTGTTTACACGATCAAAGTTTGATCAAAGTTTTTATCCCAAGTTAACTTTCAGCGGTAAATTCAAAGACAAACAAAATGGCTGAATGATCTTCATTCTGAAAAGATGTTTTGATTGGTCAATTCCCATCGAAGTCCATCAAATTTTTTAGAAAAATATGATGGGTTTCTATTCAGCCAAAGTCCATCAAAGTTCTTTGACCAAACTGGTCTTTAGTCTGTTGATATTGACTATCTCTCAGTAAGATCAAAGGAAACATGTATTCATGAAACATTATATACCGGTATGTCTTTTTACATCAGTCGATTTATAAAAACAAAAGTTATTCCAATGTTTTTCTTTATTTTATTTTGTACTTTTTTACCCATTGTATATCTTTAAAACTATACATCTTGTTGTTTATGTTGTAAAGAAATCCAGAATCAGTATTATCATCAGTTATTCATCAATACATCAAATACCGCTAATTCATTTGCATAATTCTGCTGTTTTTCATGAATCTACTTATGTATGTATGGTTGCTCTAACCCTCCGCTCAAATATTAGAATATCTCTTTTTCCACTAACTCGACAAACCCTAACTTTTTGTACCTACCTTAAATTACTTGGTTTATTCCCCGAATGCCTATTGACCTGTATGTCTACTAATTACTACCCCTTGGGATGGCCTCTTAATCCCCTTTCTTAATTATATATTGTTTTAGTTCAGTAGGCGTTTGGGGAACACACCAATTACTTATTGCCTTTTTAGACAAGCACTGCTAAAGTAGGTGAAACTAAAAAATAATTTTTGCCTACCTACCTATCCCATTTAAAAAAATATATATGTTAGCAGAAATATAGGTATTGTTTTTTTGTCTTGTTGATGGCAAGGTGATATGTTATGGAAGTGTATATTTGTTTGTGTGAAAGCAACTGGAAATGTTCGTGTGGGGTATATTTTCTCTTAATTTTTCGTTTCACTAAAATTTACAAAAGTGACTGCCACTCTTAAATATTTATATTTGTTCTACCGTAAACGATAATATTTTTGCAAAATTAACCCCCAAGTGAATTGATTGTAAAACAGAAATCATAAAATTGACCCCTGTGAAATAAACAAGGCATACAGTACACAAATGTTATAAACAGAGAGTTTAAACAGTGATGGTCAACCAATATCAACAAAACAAACAAAAACCTCTCATCTTAACTCACTTGACACAAAAAAGGAAGGGACAATGACATATATGTTTTGCTCTCCTTGAAAATTAAGTTTTTTACAACACGAGTATTGACCTTGTGAGATATTGAGTTAAAAACGTTGATAAAAATTTATTTTAAAATTCTAATAATAAGAATTGTATAAATTAAGGTAATATATGATAAGCAATAGATCTGTTAATATAATTCCCATGTGGGGCCATCGTGGTCGTGATCGTATGGTAGTTGGATTTACAACTACCTGTGCAATTAGTGCCTATCACCGCAAACGTTTTGAGTTTGAATTCCGCTCAGGCGAGGTGTACTCAATACAACATTATGTGATAAAGTTTGTCAGTGACTTGTGGCAGGTTGGTGGTTTTCTTTGGGTACTCCAGTTTCCTCCACCAATAAAACTGACTGCCACGATATACATGTAGCTGAAATATTGTTGAAAGTGGTGTTAAATACCATAAACATAAAGCAAGCCTCTCTTGTGCCTTTATAGACTTTAATCAACATTTTTTTTTATGAATCTTAACGGTGTATTCTGTATTGCAGTGCAGAATGATTGCTTTCTTATTTTTTTTGTCAGTTTATTTTGATTTGAAAATTATGGGGTGTGTGCAATTAACGGATTTGTTCTAGATTTTTAAATTGTGATAATTTTTTCTATCTCATTATTTGTTAGTTAATTATTTGTTAAGCATTTTTTAAGTAAATTTATTTTGTTATTTCAATAATCTTAAATTTGATTTTTGTTGTATCTTAACAAAACCATTTTTATGATACACTAACATTTAACGACATCTGCAATGTGGTCACATCAGGATTCATCTACATTCAACCAACCAATCAGGATGGTCTCACCAAATCATGCAGTATTAAAACTGAGAAAACGATGAGAGCTGTTGTCGGTTAGGTCAATTTATTTATTTATTTGCATATGATTGGAAAGGCAAAGGTGAATGAAATGAATGAAGGTTACCCGACTAGACCATGAACAGGATCTTGTTAGATGTTAGTGTATCACAAACAAAAACATTTAAAAGTAAAATTTGGTATGATACCTTACTGTCATAACTGCTTACCCTATTTGGCCATAGTTAATGTGCATTTCCCGAAAACCACGGTAAAAATGTTAATTCTGTTAGGTATTGATTATCAGTATATTTTCTTTATTAGATCAGTGACTATGTATTATATATATAAACTTAAGGTTGTTAGCATGGTTTACACTGGTGCCTTTGTATCACTACCTATGGTTTAAAAAAATGTTGGTTAGTGTGATATTGTACTAAAAATACTAACGGGTATGTTTTTTATCATTGTATATATGATATTTATCTATTTCTAACCCACTATACATGTATTTTTAGAAGCTTTTAGAATGATTTTTACCGGTATCATATTTTCATGTAAAACCTTTGTTTGACCTTGGTATAATTGATATACAGTCAAACCTTCCCATGTGGTCACCTCTATTAAGCTGTCACCTGTATTAAATGGTCACATTTTTTTGTCCAGTCATAAAAAATTTCATATGATTTGAACTCCTTTAAGAGGTCACCTGTCTTAAGAAAATCTCTTTTCTCTGTTCCAAAGGTGACCTCTTAAAACGAGGTTTGACTGTACATGTATGTAATAGATTGTTCCAAAGTCATCTTGCATGAATGACCTTGACCATATTTAACCTAACACCTCATACAACCTAGATTTTCAAGCCTCATGGTCATAAACGTTTTGAGCATGAGTTTGTACTTGAACTTGAACAACAACCAATCAAAACACTGAATTAGATAAATACTTTGTTCTGATTAGACAATTTTGGAGTACAAGAACCCTACACGATTTTTAATCGTAAGGAAAGAAGTATGAAAATTTATTGCTATTTTGTTTACTTTCCCTTTGATGTTTAAAACCAATATGTTTCATATCACGTAAGTGCTGAGAAGATTCAAATTATCGCTAATCGCTAAGCGTTGTCAAGGACGCATAGTAATATCGCTGTTTTATAATATGATATTATAATGATGTTACATTACTAAATTCTTGATAAACATACTATCATAGCGATAAAATAATTAAAAATGTTTTTTAAAACTCGACGAAGTTTCTCAGTCATCTCTCATCTCAGGGCTTCGCCATTCGCCCTTCGATGAGAGATGACTGAGAAATGTCCTCTCGTTTTAAAAAAACATCGTTAATTACTTAATATCTAAACAGAAATAAAAATTAAATTGATTGTCATATATATATATATATGTCAGTGATTTTTCCATATAATTAAATAATTGAAAAATAATATAAAATATGATTAATTCAAAATTCAAAATAAATGACAAGAGATATAATCTGATGAATTTGTTTCACCTATATACGGAATTATAAATTTCATCTCTGAAAATATAAATGACAATTGAAATATGAAAGTTATTAATATTAAGCGAATGAAATATAAACTCACAGGAATGCTTACCAACATAATTTTTTAGAGGTAACTTATTTTATATTTTTTAAATTGTATAAATGTGTGTTTAAGCACTAATTTGATCAGGCTTCTGTCATCTTGTTTATTTATAGCCATTTGTATTAGCATCATTGCACCAAATTTCTATAAATAGATGTGTCTTTAGATAAATCTCTAGCTGTTATATAGATTTCTCATTATTTCTTATATATTTTATATGAATCTCAATCTCCGCTATCTCGAGTCTCATTTCCCAAAAGGTAGCAATCTTATTTGAAACATAATAAAAAAATTCTTAAAAGTTATAATATTTTATTACACCAATTTTAAAATATATTGTTGTTTATTTCCATGGTGATTGCTCTTTACAATGAATTTTTTTTCCATTAGAATTTTAGTAATTTGGGAGGGTAATGCAGGAAAAACATGTTTTAGAAAATGTATGCCCATAAATTTTACATGAAATGTTGTACATGTAAAAATAAGGAAGTGATGGTACACGACTTTCATTGGTTAGTCTTCCATTAACCATTTTTAGCTCACAGTGGCCAAAGGCCATGTGAGCTTTTGCCATCACTTGGCGTCCGTCGTCGTCGTAAACTTTCACATTTAAATCTTCTCCTCTGAAACCCCTGAACCAAATTAAACCAAGCCTGGCAGGGATGGTCCTTGGGTGGGTCCCTTTCAAAATTGTGTCTGACAGCTCCACCCTCCATTCAAGATGGCTGCTGTTACTAAAAATAGACATTTCTTCAATTGTCCATTGCTGCTTTATTATAAATCAAAATGAGCTCAAATTTTAACTGCAGCTACATGACAGTGAGTGGATTAACATATATTCTGGGTTTTTCTGTGAAATTTTTCTTTCAACCGATTTATACCGATTATACAAATTAGACATATTTTGATAAAAGATCACATTTAAATCTTTCTATACTTTATTACAAATCAAAATGAACTCAAATTTTAGCTGCAGCTACATGGCAATGAGTAGTTTAGCATATATTCTGGGTTTTTCTGTGAGATTTTTTCAGCCAGTTTATTCCGTTTAGGAATATTATGAGATAAAAATCACATCAAAATCTTTTGCTCAGAAATTTGAGTTGAAATGATCTTTTGGTGGCCCACTTTCAAAATGATGTGTAACACCCCCATTTTCTATCAACTTTATAGATGTCAAATTGAAAATCAGGTGAGCGATTACAGGCTCCTGGGAGCCTCTAGTTTCTTCTTATTTTATGTTTTAAAATCTTCAAATTTTAGACTCACGGTCATAAAACTTTCTAGTGTGAGTTGCGTACTCGTACTTCAAAATCATCCAATCAAAGCACTAGATATATTGTATACCATGTTTTGATTGGCTGTTTCTTGAGTAAGAGTACAAAAATCATACTCCAATTTTTTATGACCTTAAAGCCACATATTTCATATTTACCCTATGGGCAGATTTTGTACATTGCCTCTAGTGTATAGAAAGTAATATGTAGGTTCCCTTAGAATGTTAATGTGTGCCATTGTTGGTGTTATGTGTATTAAATCACACATTGTTGACAATAGAAAAACACATTGTTGATGTTATGTGTATTTAATCACACAATTGAGATTATTACTTACTTAATTGTTTTGTATGTTTAATGTGTTGTTTTTACAATAAATATAAAATGATAAGTATATACTGCTCATATAAAAAGTGGTTTCAAGGTCTCAACTTTTTATGTCGGTTTTAAAAGCTCTTCAGAGCTTATGTTGTATGTTTTATACTCCGACTTTAAATAAAATTTGTATCTATCTATTTGAAGAGAAATAAAGAATCTATGTAAAATCTAGTGCATTATATGTTGGTAATTACGGTACTAAGAATTCCAAAAGTAATCTGGGTAATATAAGGAGTTCTTTCTCCACTAGTGGTGCCGTCATGTATCTTTCAGTGATATCTTGTACACTCGTCAAACTGGATCTAAAAAAGTAGATCCCTTTTACTTTGACACAATAAGGTTCTACTGGATTTTATACATACAACTACATTTGGAACATGTCTAATCCATCACATCAAGGGACCAGGGAAATGTATCTGATTGTACAGGATGTCGGAATATTCGGGTTTTATTTTAGTTAACAGAAATACTTTAGGACCATAAATTTTTGTGGGATGTCACAGCATGTCTGAAAACTCAGGTGTCAGATTGCTCAAGTTCCACTGTATAACACTTTTATTACATTACACACACAATCTTAATAACTACACTGAAGATTGTATTACCAAAATGCTGGACTTTGACTGATAGCATATTTGTCCTGTTTGGTCAGAGTATTTTTCAACATTTTTGGCATTCAGATGGGAGCAAACTGTGCATGCATGATACAGGTTCTGACTGATTCAGTTTCTTTTATATGGCAGAATATATACAGGAACTTTCTTCAGATAATAATAAGAAACGTTTAGCTGTTATCTTTAATTTCATATTTTATTATACATGTACATATGACGTTTTGTCACCTAACACCAGTCTGAGTTGCTTACTACAATGACCAAAAGTAAAGGGACAAAAAGACACACAATGGTCAACAAAACACCACACAAAAAACTAAAGATTGAGCAGCAAACATCCTACTAAATAACAGGATTGAATTAGACCTGATTAATATCAGATCTCTGACATTTACTGATCATGTTGTGGCATGGGAGATCTGAAGAAACCCCATTATCATATGGGTCACATGTGAATGACCTTATGTCATGAATATATTATGATGTGATAGATATGGTTATGACATTAACATGGACACATGTTTGCCACATTGATATGTGGTGTATGGTGCAAAGAAAATATATTTTAGGTGCAAATATATAACAAGAAAAGTTTGATGATATCAAATTGAAGAGCCCTAATTGGAAGGACGGACAATACAATGGCCAAAAGACAAACAATGGTTTACTAAAGACTGAGCAACACAAACTCCACTAATAAACAGGGCTGAACTGAGGTGCTCTGGAAGTGTAACCTAAAGACTGAACAACACAAACTCTATAATAAACAGGGCTGAACTCAGGAAGTGTAACCTAAAGACTGAACAACACAAACTCCACTAATAAACAGGGCTGAACTCAGGTGCTCTGGAAGTGTAACCTAAAGACTGAACAACACAAACTCCACTAATAAACAGGGCTGAACTCAGGTGCTCTGGAAGTGTAAGCAGTTGCTGCTCCACTAGTTACACTCATTGTGTTAATCTTGTTAAATATTTGGTGATCAGTCAAGAATGAGGAAAGAACAGGATTGTGAACAGATGACGACAAACGAAAAAACATTCAGTAACGGTTAACCAAGTCATGGTGGCGACTTAACTTTTGAATTGACAACTTCAACTTAACCAATAGGAACATTTGGTCCCGTAGCTTCCTTGTTAGCAGAACCCACTATCAATGAAATCCTGGTAGGATATACTCCATATACAGGAGCTACTGAAATGTCGGTACATATAAATATAGCAAATTTGGTGTACATTATAAATCTAACTGTGCCACTGTATATGAATACTTTGTTTGAGGATGTTGGGGGTTATGGTGTTTAATGCCACTTTCAACAATATTTCAGTTATATCGTGGTGATCAGTTTTATTGGAGGAGGAAACCGGAGTTCCCGAAGAAAACCACTGACCTGCCACAAATCACTGATAAATTTCACATAATGTTGTATCAAGTACACCTCACCTGAGCAGGGTTCTAACTCAAAACGCTAGTGGTGATAGGTACTGATTGCATAGGTAGTTGTAAATCCAACTACCATACGATCACGACCATGATGGCACCACCATACTCTGTTTAAAGTAAGTTTTAATGATGTTCTGGTGATTAACGTCACTTTTAACCATATATCTGTCGTATCGGTCCAGGTCGTCAGTTTGATTGGCTGATGTCGCTAATGTACCCACTGATGATGGCCGACCTAATTCTTTCACGGACAAATCTTCATAGCATAACATTATGTTGAGTGCACCTCACCATGTACAGTAATTGAACTCACAACCTTTAGTGGTGGCAGGCACTGAGTTAATGAGTAGATGCAAATCAATCAAACCTACTAAACAATAACTTCCACAGAGCCCCAAAGAGTTAAATAAATGGAAAATCGAACGAAATCTAATTTTCTTACAACAAATACTAACAATACAATATTATCATCATTTGTTTTTCAGATGGGTTCACGACTACCAAGATGCTTGTGTTGATAAGGTTGAAAAATTTCTACGAGGAGAGAAGATTCCTCATATGGAAAAAATCCCATCCCAGGGATCGATACAAGGTGATAGAGACAGCAGGGGCTCACCAGGAAGAAACACACCCAGGAACTCGATGGATGGAACATTATAGTACTTAGTTTGTTTATTAGTTAATGTGTTTCAGGAATTAGTTTTGTTAAAAAAGGTTGAATAATTATGGAATATGTTTAAATATCATTGAGATGAGTACTATATATAGCATAGGATTAATGGTTAGGAAATGTTAGATTGTGTGCATTTTTATACATTAATGAATCGTTAATTGTACAATTTATGTATATTTTTAGGTCTTCCAAAAGTTTCAGAGACTGTTTTTGGTCATTATTGTTAATTTAATGATCTATATATATTTTTTAGGTCTTCCAAATGTTTGAAAGACTTTTCTGTTTGTGGTCAGAATTGTTAGTTTAACCATTTATATATATATTTTTAAGTCTTCCAAACATTTGAGAGACTTTTTTGTTGTTTTGGGTCAGAATTGTTAATTTAATAATTTATGTATATTTTTAGGTCTTCCAAATGTTTGAAAGACTTTGTTTTTGGTCAGTTTCCTGCTTTCTTCATATCTTCGATACATCAAGTTGTGCACAGCTTTTATTTAGTGAGTCAAATGTAATTGAGGTTTTTGGGTTAGGGATATTAAATGTATATTTTAGGGGTCCAAACAGGGATACGTTTTGAAGACTTTTGTTATAGTTCACTGTTACACTAAACTATCATTTTTATTTATATTTTGTTTCTATGGTTACTTACAAATTTATTTTGTTTGGATATGTAGTTAAATTTTTGAGTAGTTCTTATGAGGCGTGGAAATAGTCATGAGTATGTTATTAAGTGGGGTTTCATATATTTCATGACCTTCATAATTATTTCTGAACCTTTTAAAAAGGCTTTTTAATTTCTCCAGGACCTCGTCTTCCATACAGGGGGCCTGGGTGGCTCAATGAGTTAGGTCGTTGGATCTAACAACTCATACAAGCCTATCACCAATACGGAGTGAGTTCGCGCCCAGCTTTCTAAATGACAAAAAAGGGTGCACTCCACTCGCAGCCGCAAGTGATAAAGTTGACCCGTTGCTTGCCCAGGATCGATGGTTCTCTCCGGGTACTCCGCCTTCCTCCACCACTGAAACTGGTCGCCATGATATAGCTGAAATATTGCTGAAAGTGGCATTAAACACCAAAATTCAAATTCCTCCTCCATACAGATACAGTAAATGCTGATTTTTTTTTTATATCTTCATGAGGTTTGCTCAATTATTTCAGAACCTATGCAACTCTTGAAATACCTTCACAAAGCAATTCAAGGAAAATATTGGATAAATAAGGTATTAAAGCAAGCCAAAATAAGGATATCCTAACAATATTATTACTTTCATATTTAAAAATGAATCAAGTTGTTTTTCTTCAGATTTATAAAATTATTTCACAACATTTTAATGTTTTATTTGTAGAGGTCTTAATATAATGTAGGAGGTCAATAAATATAATTTGTAGAAGTCTTAATATAATGTATTAGTCTTGATATAATGTAGGAGGTCAATAAATATAATTTGTAGAGGTCTTAATATAATGTAGGAGGTCAATAAATATAATTTGTAGAGGTCTTAATATAATGTAGGAGGTCAATAAATATAATTTGTAGAGGTCTTAATATAATGTAGGAGGTCAATAAATATAATTTGTAGAGGTCTTAATATAATGTAGGAGGTCAATAAATATAATTTGCATATTTCACAGAATTGAATTTTGGAGATCTGGATATATTGTTTTTTTTTTTAAATGTGAAATAATTTAACTGTGTACAGCATCATACATACTTTTGTAAGGTAATTGTTGATGATGGACTGCTTGGTAAATTTTTATTATAAAAAACTATTAAAATAATCCCTCCAGAAAAAACTGACATTTAATAACCAAGAATTAGAACAAAGTCAGTGATGAACATGGAGACCTCTATTGGTTTTAAGTCTAAAATGGTGCTAATATTACAACGTTGTTTGTTAAGTTTTTATATATGGTATATTTGCCAAAAATTGTTGAGTCTTCATGTTAGAGGTTGTTTTTTTATAATAATTTTCCATAATTATCTTAAAAAGATAACAGATATACAGATTATAGTGCAATTACGTGTGATATAGTATATTAGTATTATAGAATGGAGTGTGTAATTATTTGTCATTTAAATTTAACTTAGACATAAAACAATTGTTGTGTTCTTTTACAATTACAGTTAAACATGTCCATGCAGTCATCTCTATTAAAAGGTCATAGAACATTTCATGTGAATTGAACCTATTTTAAGAGGTCACCTGTCTTATAATGACACTTTTTCTTTCACCTGTCATAGAACATTTCATATGAATTGAACCTCTTTTAAGAGGTCACTTGTCTTATATTGCCATTTTTATTTTCTCCTGTCATAGAACATTTCATATGAATTTAACCTCTTTTAAGAGGTCACCTGTCTAAAAGGCCACTTTTTCTTTGTACCAAAGGTGACCTCTTAATACAGGCTATATAAAATGGACTAATCTAATTAGAATAAGATGTTTGTTGTACCTTTTTTATTTATTTTTTTGTGATACACTAGCATCTACACATACATGCATGGGGTCACGTCAGGGTTCATATTTTCACCGACCAATCAGTGAGGAGCCTACTAAATCTTTAGGTATCAAAACTGAGTACACACCAAAATTGGTCAATATATTTAACTGTCTTGCATATGATTGGATAGTCAAAGATGAACGAAAGTCAAATGTTAGTCAAGATAAAAGATTTCAAAAAGAATCAACAAATTTTTAATTTTAATTAGATTGAAAATTGTGTCATATCATTTCATGACATTTAAGAATATTTTGTCATCATATTTTAAAATTTCCTATTATCTGTTTATTTTGGAGGCAAAAAAAACTTCACTTTAGTTTGAATTTATTTTTTCTGAAACAGTCCT
Organism: Bathymodiolus brooksi; assembly: GCA_963680875.1. NCBI lineage: Eukaryota > Metazoa > Mollusca > Bivalvia > Mytilida > Modiolidae > Bathymodiolus > Bathymodiolus brooksi. The sequence goes on along the minus strand of OY804580.1, from coordinate 115,494,483 downwards.
TAGAGAATTGTCATATTTTGCTCAAAATGATAACCATAAATTACACAAGACATAATAGATTGGTATTTCGTATCGTATAATAGTATTAGTATTTTTACACATTTTTAATAGTTATTATAATTTTACTTGATAGGTTGATATTTTAAAAAATATATTTATACAAAGTACAAATTTCATATTTTTGAATAGCTTTTTTTTTACAAAGGGCATTAGATCAATGAAAATAAAACCTAATCTGTGATGAGAAATTTATTAATTTATATTATAACATAATATTCTTCCCATTTTAGCATTGATGTATTTTAAATTTAATTCTTTATTTAATGAGGATAATGTACGGCCAAGGGCTACTCTATATTATGTATTTTGCTTACGATATATATTTAATGAAATGATCAGTCAAACCTGTCTAAACCAAACCTCCTTGGGACCAACTTTTGTGTTCAGAATAGACAGGTGTTCCGCTTTATACAGGTTAAATTAACAAAAGCTTTCCTTCATTAGAACTTTTTCAAGTTTGATTTATACAGGAGTCCACTTTATTCAGGGTTGGGTTTAGACAGGTTTTCTTGTATTCTTGTTGTTGCTTTAGTTCACTAATATTTGCCTTATAAGGTTTGACAAGCTTTTAGATTGTTAATTAATGTATTCATCCATTTTAATCAGGTAGTGTTATTATTTTTAAGTTTAATTTTAGAATTTATTTGTTGTAGATTTCCTAGTGTATAATTTTAATTGTGATATTTTCTCAATGAATTTAAAATGATTTCAATAACTGTCAGAGGGCGACCCAAGTACATTTTATTGTTATCAAAATGGGGAGCATGGACCAAGAGTTAGCTAGAATAATCATGAATTAAAAAAATCACGATAAAACACACTTATCCTTTGATCAACCTAATAGGGCTCACCACACTTGACAATTACAGGGAGACTTGATTTCTCCCTCTGGAGACAACAGGGAGAAGTGAGAGCACCTTGGGGAGATTTGAAGGAGACTTTCATAAGAAACAGGGAGACTTTTTTTGCATTGAATCGTGTTAAACAAAGGTTTTTGTGTTTATGCATATCTAGAAAAACACCAGCAATCACAATGGTAACACAATGTTCCACCGTGAATCAAGGATATTAGACCACAGTGTTTCCTAATAGAAACACGATTGAAAATACTGGGTTCTTATTATCATGATTATATTATGGGTCAGTTGTCATTGTCATGACTGATAATTCTGAAATTTTAAAACAATGATCCATGGCTTAGAATGCATGTAACGATATGTTGAAATAGATTAAGCGATAGTAGCTTGACCGGTTTCTAACAAGAGGTCTCAAGGTGGCAAAAAGGGTGTTGCATGTTTAATGTTCATCTGATTTTGATGAGGTTTTTGCATTGAATTCCTTTCAGAAAAATGCATAGCTTTATTATGTAAATATTACCGTTTTTTCCATAAAATGTGCTGAAAAGAGAAGAAATTTCAAAATGAAATAATTTTTAGCTCATCTTGCCAAAGGCAATGTGAGCTTTTGCCATCACTTGGCGTCCGTCGTCCGTTAACTTTTCACATTTTAATCTTCTCCTCTGAAACCCCTCAGCCAAATGAAGTGAAACTTGGTAGGAAGCATCTATGGAAGGTCCTCTCTAAAGATTGCTAATTTTGTCCCGATCCATTAACAAACATGGGCACCATAGGCAATTCTTGTTTCTGATTGGCCGATTTTTAAAAAATCTTCTGCTTTGAAAACTCTTGGCCAAATGAATCGAAACTTGGTAGGAAGCATCCTTGGAAGGTCCTCTATAAAGATTGCTCATTTAGTTCCGATCCGTTAACAAACATGGCCGCCACAGACAATTCTTGTTTCTGATTGGCCGATTAAAAAAAATCTTCTCCTTTGAAACCACTTTGCCAAATGAACCGAAACTTGGTAGGAAGCATCTATGGCAGGTCCTCTATAAAGATTGCTCATTTCGTCCCGATCCGTTAACAATCATGGCCACCACAGGCAATTCTTGTTTCTGATTGGTTAATCTCTAAAGAATCTTCTCCTCTGTAACCACTTGGCCAAATGAATCAAAATTTGATAAGAAGCATCCTTGGAAAGTCCTCTATAAAGATGGCTCATTTAGTTCCGATCCGTTAACAAGCATGGCCACAACAGACAATTCTTGTTTCTGATTGGTCGATTTCTAAAAAATTGTCTCCTCTAAAACCGCTTTGCCAAATGAATCGAAACTTGGTATGAAGCATCCTTGGAAGGTCCTCTATAAAGATTGCTCATTTAGTTCTGATCCGTTAACAAACATGGCCACCATAGGCAATTCTTGTTTCTGATTGGTCGATTTTTTAAAATCGTCTCTGAAACTGCTTTGCCAAATGAACCGAAACTTGGTAGGAAGCATCTATGGCAGGTCCTCTATGATGATTGCTCATTTCGTCCCGATCCATTAACAAACATGGCTACCACAGGCAATTCTTGTTTCTGATTGGTTAATCTCTAAAGAATCTTCTCCTCTGTAACCGCTTGGCCAAATGAATCGAAATTTGATAAGAAGCATCCTTGGAAGGTCCTCTATAAAGAGTGTTCATTTAGTTCCGATCCGTTAACAAACATGGCCACAACAGACAATTCTTCTTTCCGTTTGGTTGATTTCTAAAAAATTGTCTCCTCTAAAACCGCTTTGCCAAATGAATCGAAACTTGGTATGAAGCATCCTTGGAAGGTCCTCTATAAAGATTGCTCACTTAGTTCCGATCCGTTGACAAACCTGGCCACCATAGGCAATTCTTGTTTCTGATTGGTCGAATTTTAAAAATCTTCTCCTCTGAAACTGCTTTGCCAAATGAACCGAAACTTGGTAGGAAGCATCTATGGCAGGTCCTCTATAATGGTTGCTCATTTCGTCCCGATCCGTTAACAAACATGGCCACCACAGGCAATTTTTTTTTCTGATTGGTTGATTTCTAAAGAATCTTCTCCTCTGTAACTGCTTGGCCAAATGAATCGCAATTTGGTAGGAAGCATCCTGGAAGGTCCTCTATAAAGATTGCTAATTTAGTTCCGATCCGTTAAGAAAGATGGCCACCACAGGCAATTCTTGTTTCCGATTGGTGCATTTCTAAAAAATCGTCTCCTCTGAAACCGCTTGGCCAAATGAATCGGAACTTGGTAGGAAGCATCCTTGGAAGGTCCTCTATAAAGATTGCTAATTTAGTTCTGATCCGTTAACAAACATGACCACCACAGGCAATTCTTGTTTCTGATTGGTGGATTTCTAAAACATCGTCTCCTCTGAAACTGCCTGGCCAAATAAATCGGAACTTGGTGGGAAGCATCTATGGAAGGTTCTGTATTATTAAGTTTCCTCAAAGCAGAATGAAAGGTGAGCGACACCGGCTCAGCCCACTGAGCCTCTAGTTTTATATTTCATCCAATTTTAATCTTGGTTTTTGCAAAATGTTTGTCTTAATGGGGTATTTATGGTTTTTAAAAAAAAAAAGCTAAGTTAATTGGAAAATGGGTCTTGAAGGGACCCAAATGCGAAATTTCTCATATGTGAAAGGTGTATAGAATTTATATTTTTCATCCAAAAATTGTTATTTGTTTTTTTTTTACCTGTGAATTGATATTGTTAAGACCTTGTTGTTAACAGATTTCTTCTGTCAGGTATGGTTTATAAGTTAATTTCAGTAACACTAATGTGCAGGAGGAAACCAATGTTTGATATGGTCGTATCAATGCTGAGACCATAGTAGTCCTTTTCATTAGTACTGTAAAAGCAATAATAATCAATGTATTCATTATAACTAATCCAGACAATAGATGACGGTTACTTTAATTTGGTAGAGTTAAATCTTGGTTGTTTCTTGTAACAGATTTACTCCAATATACATGTATTACCAATGGACAATAAAAAGGTTCAATGTTCCATTTTTTTAATTAAACCAATCTGCAAGTTAAAAAAAAAGGGTTGTATTATTGATAAGAATTTAGATTAATATATTGTGTCAACCATATTTTATCAACAAATTTGATAAGAAAATTTTGAAGATACCAAAGGGATAATTGGAAGCCATAAATCGAAGGACAGACAATACAATGGCCGCAAGGACAAACAATGATCTACAAAATGCTACACAAAATACTAAAGTTTGAACACAAAGCCCACTGAACTCAGTTGCTCCAGAAGGTAAAGCAATTCCTGCTCCGCTGGTGGCATCTATGATAACAGATATTTAAGATATACATGTATGACATTTCAATATTGATATTATGAAAAAAGACGCTTTTAAATCCTTTGCTTTTTAAATCAGTATATTTTTGATTCAGCATTGTTGGTGTTTTTCACATAATCAAATTACAATAAAGGATAAATAAACACACACAAGTCACACATATATATTGTATATTATTAAATTAGTGTGCCATAATGTATATTAAAATATTTTGCTTAGTTTTTTGTTTCTTTTTATATGCCAGAAACATACAGCACAAATCAATGTTGATTCTAAAAAAGCACCATCCTTAAATTGTGTAGTGATATGCTAGTTTTGAATTTACAATTCTGATCACCACCATGAAACACTCTAAATTGAAAGACTGTTTAAAACAAATATACAGTTAAACCTGTATTAAGAGGTCACCTTTGGGACAAAGAAAAAGTGACCTTTTAATACAGGTGACTTTAGTTCCCAAGTTTCGGTTCACTTGGCCAAGCGGTTTCAGAGGAGAAGATTCAAATATGAAAACAGACAATGGATGCCAAATGATGACAAAAGCTCACATGGCTTTTGGCCAGGTGAGCTAAAAATAGTAGCACAAAACATATCTAATAATATTTATCTCTTTACCAGTAAATATAACATAAAATCTAATGTACAAAAAATATATAACCTATATACATACCAAGACTTTATTTTGTAAAATAAATGAAATAAATTGTTTGTTTTTTATATTATAAAGAGTAGCCTACTAAATAAATGAAAGTAGAAACTTATTTGTTTAAAAGAGCTCTTCAACAAAATGTAACAAATACTTCAATTTATTTTCACATCATATATCTCATAATATACCGAGGGTGGTAGCCCACACCCACTTATATCAGGCAGTCATTTCCCATTGTGAAATTGAAAATTGTTCACTTCAAGGAAAAGAGGGCAAAAAGGATACTGCAGGTGAAACATTTTAACTTCATGAAAAGGAGGGACAGAATATGTTTGATATTTACATGTGTGATACTGTCTGATGATTGGTAATAATTAACAAATAAATGTAGTTCATAGCACTAAGGGCCACATGGCAGTTTATGGAAGTGATGCTGAGGTCCATATACAATTTTGTGGATGACAGACCGGTCCATAAACTGCCATTTGGCACGAAGTGCCATGGAATATTTGTTATTTTATACTCAGTAAAACCAACTTCAAAGTCAGATGACATGTTTTTTTTTAGCTCACCTTGCCAAAGGCAATGCGAGCTTTTGCCATCAGTTAACTTTTCGCATTTTAATCTTCTCCTCTGAAACCTCTCAGCCAAATGAACTGAAACTTGGTAAGAAGCATCTATGGAAGGTCCTCTGTAAAGATTGCTCATTTTGTCCCGATCTATTAATAAACATGGCCACCACAGGCAATTCTTGTTTCTGATTGGCCGATTTTTGAAAATCTCCGAAACCTCTTGGTCAAATGAACCGAAACTTGGTAGGAAGCATCTATGGAAGGTCCCCTATAAACATGCTCATTTCATCCCGATCCGTTAACAAACATGACCAACACAGGCAATTCTTGTTTCTGATTGGCCGATTTTAAAAAATCTTCTCCTCTGAAACCGCTTTGCTTGGTAGGAAGCATCTATGGAAGGTCCTCGATAAAGATTGTTCATTTTATCCGGATCCGTTTACAAACATGGCCGCCACAGGTAATTCTTGTTTCTGATTGGCCGATTTTTAAAAATCTTCTCCTCGGAAACCGCTTGGCCAAATGAATCGAAACTTGGTAGGAAGCATCTATGGAAGGTCCTCTATAAAGATTGCTCATTTCATCCCGATCCGTTAACAAACATGGGCACCACAGGCAATTCTTGTTTCCGATTGGTTCATTTCTAAAAAAACTTCTCCATTGTAGTAAACTGTTAAAAGGGAGACAACTCTTGCATTAAACTGTTAAAAGAAAGATAACTTGCCATTATCTCCTTTAGAAATTAACTAATGCTGATATAGTGCACGATGTTTATACTATACATTACATGTAGGTATTCACATTTTAATATTCTTTTTAGCTCACCATGCCAAAGCCAATGTGGGCTTTTGGCATCACTTGGCGTCCGTCGTTTGTTGTCTATCATCTGTTAACTTTTCACATTTTAATCTTCTCCTCTGAAATCCATCAGCCAAATGAACTGAAACTTAGTAGGATGCATCTATGGAAGGTCCTCTCTAAAGAGTGCACATTTTGTTATGATTCATTACCATACATGGCCCTCCACAGGCAATTCTTGTTTCTGATTGGCCAATTTAAAAAAATCTCCTCCTCTGAAACCACTTGGCCAAATTAACCGAAACATGGCAGGAAGCATCTATGGAATGTCCTCTATGAAGATTGCTCATTTCGTCTCGATCGGTTAACAAACATGGCCACCACAGGCAATTCTTGTTTCTGATTGGTCGATATCTAAAAAATCTTCTCCTCTGAAACTGCCTAACCAAATGAACCGAAACTTGGTAGGAAGCATCTACATGTATGGAAGGTTGTGTATTAAGTTTCCTCAAAGCAGAATAAAAGGTGAGCGACACAGGCTCAAATCACTGAGCTTCTAGTTTGTTATTGTACACATATATCTAAAACCAAAAAATGAGTTCGGACAAAATCCGGAAGATTTTAGGAGACAGATTTATAAAAGCAATAATTGCTTGTTTCTGAATCCTGTCTGTATTTACTATGTTTGACTGTATATTCTGATTATTTTCTAAATAAATATTGTTTAAATTAAAATCCGGAAGAAAACATTATATTGACCGGTCCTGGTCTATATACTGATATATGGACCGGCTCGCTAACAAAGACAAATAGGGAAAATATAAACGTAAAGTATAATATAATAAGATATAGTGAACTTTAAACACAATAGTCTGAATAACATATTTGTATGGACTTTCTGACCATGTAGAACTCCGAGTCTCTGCATAATTCTAAGAACAATCTGTAACAAAGTTGCTTGTCAAAATTAAATAAAACTTGCAAATATACTGTGAAAGTATGTGGTCTTTTGAGTTGAAGAGAATCTGTGTACATATTTTTATTGTGGTTATTTCTATTTGGCTACTGGAGACCTAGATATCAATTGTTTGTTTGATGGTGTTTAACGCCACTTTCAACAATATTTCCCCTATATCGTGGCGTGGTGGAGGAAACCGGAGGACTCAGAGAAAACCACTGACCTGTCGCAAGTCTCTGACAAACTTTATCACATAATGTTTTACACCTCGCTCTGATCGAGATTTGAACTCACAACATCAGTAGTGATAGGCACTGATTGCATAGGTAGTTGTAAATCCAACTACCATAAGATCACGGCCATGACAGCCCCTCTAGATATCAAGAAGGCAAGGTTCATATCACATTAAACAGCTTAACCCAGCCAAATTTTTATGCATGCCCCAACCAAGCCAGAACTTAAGACTTCCATCGACTTCTGTCATTGTCATTTCTGTGTTTAGAAGTTTGAGGTTTGACAAAGAAGTGGTTCATATTGTTGTCGTCGGATACATTGTATATTATCGATCATAACTGTTTGTTGTCGTTGGATACATTGTATATTATTGATCATGACTGTTTGTTGTTGGATACATTGTATATTACTGATCATGACTGTTTGTTGTCGTTGGATACATTGTATATTATTGATCATAACTGTTTGTTGTCGTTGGATACATTGTATATTATTGATCATGACTGTTTGTTGTTGGATACATTGTATATTATTGATCATGACTGTTTGTTGTTGGATACATTGTATATTACTGATCATGACTGTTTGTTGTCGTTGGATACATTGTATATTATTGATCATGACTGTTTGTCGTTGGATACATTGTATATTATTGATCATGACTGTTTGTTGTCGTTGGATACATTGTATATTATTGATCATGACTGTTTGTTGTCGTTGGATACATTGTATATTATTGATCATAACTGTTTGTTGTCGTTGGATACATTGTATATTATTGATCATGACTGTTTGTTGTTGGATACATTGTATATTATTGATCATGACTGTTTGTTGTCGTTGGATACATTGTATACTATTGATCATGACTGTTTGTTGTCGTTGGATACATTGTATATTATCGATCACAACTGTTAGTTGTCGTTGGATACATTGTATATTATTGATCATGACTGTTTGTTGTCGTTGGATATATTGTATATTATCGATCATAACTGTTAGTTGTCGTTGGATACATTGTATATTATTGATCATGACTGTTTGTTGTCGTTGGATACATTGTATATTATCGATCATAACTGTTAGTTGTCGTTGGATACATTGTATATTATTGATCATGACTGTTTGTTGTCGTTGGATACATTGTATATTATCGATCATAACTGTTAGTTGTCGTTGGATACATTGTATATTATTGATCATGACTGTTTGTTGTCGTTGGATACATTGTATATTATCGATCATAACTGTTAGTTGTCGTTGGATACATTGTATATTATTGATCATAACTGTTTGTTGTCGTTGGATACATTGTATATTATCGATCATAACTGTTAGTTGTCGTTGGATACATTGTATATTATTGATCATGACTGTTTGTTGTCGTTGGATACATTGTATATTATCGATCATAACTGTTAGTTGTTGTTGGATACATTGTATATTATTGATCATGACCGTTTGTTGTCGTTGGATACATTGTATATTATCGATCATGACTGTTAGTTGCCATTGGATACATTGTATATTATTGATCATGACTGTTAGTTGTCGTTGGATACATTGTATATTATTGATCATGACTGTTTGTTGTCGTTGGATACATTGTATATTATCGATCATAACTGTTAGTTGTCGTTGGATACATTGTATATTATTGATCATGACTGTTTGTTGTCGTTGGATACATTGTATATTATCGATCATAACTGTTAGTTGTCGTTGGATACATTGTATATTATTGATCATGACTGTTAGTTGTCGTTGGATACATTGTATATTATTGATCATGACTGTTTGTTGTCGTTGGATACATTGTATATTATTGATCATGACTGTTAGTTGTCGTTGGATACATTGTATATTATCGATCATGACTGTTAGTTGTCATTGGATACATTGTATATTATTGATCATGACTGTTTGCTGTCGTTGGATACATTGTATATTATTGATCATGACTGTTTGTTGTCATTGGATACATTGTATATTATTGATCATGACTGTTTGTTGTCGTTGGATACATTGTATATTATTGATCATGACTGTTTGTTGTCGTTGGATACATTGTATATTATCGATCATAACTGTTAGTTGTCGTTGGATACATTGTATATTATTGATCATGACTGTTTGTTGTCGTTGGATACATTGTATATTATTGATCATGACTGTTTGTTGTCGTTGGATACATTGTATATTATCGATCATAGCTGTTAGGTGTCATTGGATACATTGTATATTATCGATCATGACGGTTTGTTGTCGTTGGATACATTGTATATTATTGATCATGACTGTTTGTTGTCGTTGGATACATTGTATATTATCGATCATAACTGTTAGTTGTCGTTGGATACATTGTATATTATTGATCATGACTGTTTGTTGTCGTTGGATACATTGTATATTATCGATCATAACTGTTAGTTGTCGTTGGATACATTGTATATTATCGATCATGACTGTTTGTTGTCGTTGGATACATTGTGTACTATCGATCATAACTCTTGAACTTTTTGTTTTCAATTCACAAAATGATCATATGAACTGTTGACTAGGACCTTTCTCAGTCATTATGACTAATAAATTGAAATTACAGTGAAATCTGTCTCACCGAACATCCTTGGGACCAACTTTTTTGTTCAGAATAGACGTGTTTTCTTTATACAGGTTAAATTAACAAAGATGTCCTACATTGGGACTTTATTCAAAGTTTGGTTTATTCAGGGTTCAGTTTAGACAGGTTTCGCTGTATTTACATTCAGAATCAAAAAGGTCATGGTAACTTGGACTGGTTTGCTCCAATCGTCTTAAAATTCTCAACTAAAGCTTGTGTCCTTCCCAAAGAATCTTTCAAATCACTTAAAAATTGTGTATTTTGAAACCACATAGCCATATCAAACTGTCTTGTCACTGGTCTTTTTTTATCTGCATCTTTTAATGGTTTTGATAATTCAGTTTGATAGAGTTTGTACGAATCTCCAACTGCACTCTTAAAATTACATCTTGGATTCCCTCTTTCTTCAAGTTCACCATCTGGTATTATGTTGGCAAGGCAACCAAAATTTAAGGACAACCAAATAATAACAATTGTGCCAAAATTAAGTTCTTCACCAGAATCATCAAATATTGGTAAATCTACAGAACTGAACAACCTATCTCTTTTACAATTGTACATATGAACTGACACGGTTGTAGCGGTAGCAAGGAAAGATGGAATATAATAATCTTCAAGCTTTGGATTCTTCTTTACCTCACAGAATGCATTTACAATAGTCTGTGCAAAAACGTGAAGCAGTGCCTCATTCATAGCTGTCTCCTCTACTGACATAGTATCATTGAGGTCTATAGCTTCCTCTGAGGTATCATCACCTTCTGATGACCTCTGTTGTCGTGGCTCCCCGTCACCATCTGACGACCTCTGTTGGTGTGGCTCCCCATCACCATCCGATGACCTCTGTTGGCATGGCTGCCCATCACCTTCTGATGACCTCTGTTGGGGTGGCTCCCCATCACCATCTTTCATTTTTTTTGTTACTGGCTCCCCGTCACTTTCACTTTCATCTCCATCTGAACTCACTTGTATAACTTTATCAGAACTTTTTTCAACAAGTATATCAGCGTAACCATGCCAGACATCTATATGTCCTAAAACATTTAAAAAACATTATAGATACATAAAGTACAACACTGTCTGTATTTATGTATATTACTATCATGCTATAACTGATATACATAAAAACAATTGGCTGAATGGAATTCCTTATTAGGTATTCTCATCACTTCCAAAATAAAAAGACCTATTGATTTTGCTATGATTATTTTTTTCTTCTTCCACTAACTTTCATTACGACTGTAAAAAAAAGAGGCTCTCAAGAGCCTGTAATTGCAATACAAAAAATGTAGTTCACTGGGTGGTGTGTTTTCCTGGTTATTAGATGGGTAGCAAGAGTAGTTAGCTCCTTCTAACCCAGAAATAACAGATATCAAAATCAAATTGTAGAAAACAGGTTTTCACTCCTGAAATTGTTGTGCTTTTTGAGCACATAGTTTTTTCCTCAATAAAGTGCTAGGGTAGGTCGGGAAACCTGTAACTCACATATTTTTCTTTTTGGCCTTATAGTAAATATTTTACTATGTGTACATGCATATGATGTTCATTTATAGACAACACCACTCGGGAAACATTTTGCAATAAAGGGCTACGAGAGCAGCACATCGACAAGGGAAAGTTGAACAAGTGTATAGTAAAAGCAAAAATTTGTTTGCAGTCGTATACAAATAGACTTACCAATGGAAGTGTTTCCAAGAACAATATTTTCTTTGCATGCAAAACACTTTTTCTCATGTCTATGTCTTCCATCAATCATGTACTTGGATGATGGAACCAAAGGACCAAACAAATGGTGGGTAAGAATACTTTGAGTTTCTGCTTCAGAGAGTGTATTATTTAACTTCTGTAGGCAATGTTTGTGATCGTCTACAAAAAAATAAAATAAACAAAATTTACTGTATAAATGTGCCATATTTATTAGTGGATTAACTGTTGTTAAAATCCACCTGTGATGTAAATCTATTGTCAAAACTCTCCATTATTTTTAAGGAATGGAAAGTTATTGTTCTCTTTGTACTTTAGATACTATACACAGACTTTTTTTTGTTACAAGATTAATAATTAATAAAATAAATAAAGTACAATGGGTGGATTTTAAGTTGGAGAATGTCCTCGTATCTCTCCATTCCTTAAAAACAATGGGCCTCCTAATTTTAAGGAATGGAGAGTTACTTGGACATTCTCCTATACAAAAAGGCCAATGAATTGGCCAAAAATGTTCGTAACTAGAATAATTTTGAGCAGACACTAATCAGGGGTAATCCCATCTCTGTTACAAGAGTTACAATTGTAAAGTAGTGAAAGAATGTCCTTGTAATTAAGAAGCTTTTTTTTTTGGTGTTTAACGCCACTTTCAGCAATATTTCAGCTATATCATGGCGACCAGTTTTAGTGGTGGAAGAAGCCAGAGTACCCGGAGAGAACCATCGACCATGGGCAAGTAACTGGTAAACTTTATCACTTGCGGCTGGGGGTCGAGTGCACCCTTTTTTGTAATTTACAAAGCCGGGCACGAATTAATTAAGAAGAGTGTCCTATTATAAGAGGATAATTTATATTATTAGTTGCAGCTGTATCCTGCAATTTGAAAAGGTGTGTTCTGACATTAGTCTTGAGTACTCTTCGCAAAAATAACATTCATATACTAGTAGAAATGATAATAGTTTTATGATATTACTGTAAATGGTATTTTCGAATAAAGTTGAAGTCTACTTAATTATCATTCAAAAATTTGTAAAGGTGTCTTCGTTGAGCCTAGAGGTCAACATTCATTCATGTTATTTCGCATATATCCTGTCTAGAGATGCATCCCAAGCGGCACCACCATACCCCCAGTGGAAACAATTTCATATTTTCTACAAAAAAAGGAAAATTTGCCAAAATATATCCTAGAATTACCCTTTTTTTTAAATCATTGATTTATCACATAATTAATATTAAATTATATTAGAATAAAATTTAACCTAGAGGCTCAGTGGGCTGATCCTGTGTCGCTCACCTGTCATTTTGTTTACGGAAACTTTAAACAGAACCTTCCATAGGTACAGTGTACTTCCAATTAATTTGGCCAAATGGCTTTAGAGAAGATTTTCTTTAATTGCAATATCACAAACAAGAACTGCCTATTGCGGTCATATTACATAGTAGTATGATTGACATGAAATATGGAAATTTCGTACAGGATCTCCCATACACACAATGTACATCATTCCTACAAATTAAAGAAACAGTTCATTAATATTGTGCCTCCTAGTTTCAGAGGAGAAGATTTTTTTTAATTTCAGGAGAAGATTTTTAAAATTTCAGTCAATCAGAAACAAGAATTGCTCACGACGACCCCATTTTTTGTCCAATCAGAATGAAATGATGAAATCTTATAGAGGACCTTCCATAGATACTTCCTCTAAAATGTTGCTTTATTTGGCCAATGTGGTTTCAGAGAAGATATTTAGAAATCGACCAACAAGAAACTTGAATTGCCTATGGCAGCCATGTTTGTTTATGGATTGGGACGAAATGAGCAATCTTTATAGAGGACCTTCCATAGATGATTCCTACCAAGTTTCAGTTCAGATTCAAATGTCAAGTTAACAGACGACGGCCGCAAAGTAATCAGATGGCAAACGCTCACATGACCTTTCTGCCAGGTGGTATATTCTTTGCTTCATCTTAAAACTGCGAGAAAAAAAATTTCATAGGAAAGGAAGACAGTCATCAGTTCGTCGACAAAAGAGTTGTCTAGTGGAAATTACACTCAACCATATATGATATGGGCGATTGTTAAGTACTAAGTTTTTTTCCTGTAAAATTAAAATACATTCTTCTACTACAAAAATGTATTAATGCAGGGGGTGAATGTATGTGATAATTGGAAGCCATTTTGTGCCACTTGAAGGCAAGTTTTTATAACATTAGTTATTATAAGGATAACATTAAATGTGATAGCGTCAAAATCAAATGCCCTTAAATGTCCGCTAAACAACAGTGTGTCAATCGTTCAAAAACAAGTTTTTGAACGATTGACACACCGTTGCTTAGCGGACATTTGACACACTATCACATTTCACAGGAGTCGGAAGTTCTATCAATAATAAGGTATAGGGGCACCTCGAAGATCGCTGGGCAACTATAATTGTCCAGCGATCTTCGAGGTGCCCCTATGCCTTAAATATAATTGACCAGCGGTCTTTGAGGTGTCCATTATTATTGATAGAACTTCCGTCGTAGGGTGGTCAAGCCAAAAATTGAAATGCTAATAAATCATCCAATTATAGTTTAATATGACAGTACATACAAAATGGGAGATTTTGGTACAAAAATTATTAAAATCGGTTGAGCTGTTCAAAAGTTATGGCCTTTTCGGTGAGCCAAAAGTGGTCGATTTTCTGTTTTTTGGAAAAATGTTAAAAAAAAATGACATTTTTGGACCAAAATATATTATTTTCACTACCTAATAGGTTATCATGCTTTCTTCTATAGTAATGTATCCTCCTTATGCTTCAAAAAGAGGTATTATACACACCTGTAGGTGTTATATGAAAAAAATGTCACAGAATTTAAAACATTGAAAATAGCCTTTGGACTTAGTTTTTTTAATTTATGTGTCAGCTGTCTGCTTGTTCAAACTACCAGGTTTGTGGTCAAATATCTTCAAAAACCTTTAACTTGCAAGGCTGAAACATGCAGCACTGTCCACAAAGTGCCCAGTCTCTAGGTAAAAATATCAAGAATATCATTTATTCAATTAATATATATATTTTTTTAATATTATTTCCTTTGCGCAGGCCTCCATAATTTTAACGTCAAATTTTATTCGAAAAATCAAGTTTTTGGTCATAAAAAATCTGAAAAAAGTACTAGAATTTTTCTGAATACTGATTTTGGTAGGGAAAAGAACCCTCTAACGGGGAACACCTATATTTATCAGCAAAAAAAATTCTCAAAGTCTGTAGTGCCAGAATTATATACGCCGCAGCTTAATATTTTGAGCTCCGTAAAGTGTAAAAATAAGCTATTTTAGGGAATTAATTATATTTTGTATGCTCAAATTGATATTTTCATGGTAAACAACCTCAATATCCATACATCAATGAAGTTATTATTACAGTTTGTGTAAAAACTGCCATTTTTTCCATTGAAAAGGTCAATTTTCTTTGTTCAATCAAAATTTCAGATAATTCCCGAAATTGATACAATTTCAATAATTGTTGAATATTATAATATTAAATGTTCAAGTGTTTGGTATTATTTTGATCCTATAACTGTATACTACAAGGTGAAAACTATCAGCAACCCCAATTCTGACACTGGTATGAACTATGTCCTGGTTCATTAGCCCTCTACCTGGAAATTTAGTATAAATAATATTTCAATTATGGCCCCGTATTCCATGAAAAGTCTTATTTGGATTATCAGATATGTTCTCTGTACAATTTATAAGCCAGCCTTGAAGTTATTTTATCTTTTAAACATTTAATTAGCACATTTTATACATTATTTTCATTTTTTTGTCTGAGAAAAACCTCAAATTTGACAATTTTAGCTGATTTAAGCTAACAGTTCATGCGATTAGAAAGTCCCAAATTTTCAAAGTTATCATTTTTATTGTCACAAATCAATAAACTGTTATCTTCTACTATTATCTTAATTCATAACAGTCTTCAATGTCACTCTCTTTTCCTTTATATACTATAATTTTACATTTGACGACTACATATAGTGCTGTGTCCCAGTTCATGACCAACTTATTCCAAATGAAATCTTTGTGATTTCTTTAAATTGTGTGTTTTGTGATCCTATGCATATCCAATGCATATTTGATTAACTGAATCATAATCAACAGCATCAACTTTCAGAAGTGTCATTTTAATGATTTAAAACTCTTAATGATCTACTGAGATGCCACAATCACACCTGTAAAATAAAAATAAACATTTAAAATATGTTATACAGAATAAAAATAAAGAATTAAAAATAATTTATCTTTTCCAGAAATAGTTTATCATACATGTACAAATGAAAAAAAGCTTTAATACAATGCACTCTTCCGACTATAAATTATCTTTATGCATATATGCTTGGTGGCAAATAGATTCTATATGAAAAATAGCATTATTCCAGAAATGTTTGCTGCATGCATCATAAATGTTCTGTCATACCAAACAAGTTTGCATACAGTAATGGTGTAATGAAAAAAATGTAATTAATTAAACTTAGCATATCACATGCACTGCCACTGATTACATTGTATATAGCCAGAATGTTAATACATTCACATACTGTAATGTATGCATTAAGCATATATTTCATAAAGCTTCCCTAATAGCACTGAAACATAATAATTATGTTTTATAACAATTTAAATAAATTGTTCAAAAATGTTGCATGGAAATTCATGTTACTATTTTAGTATTTAAAAACAATTGTCCTATGTATTGCTACAATATACACTAGGAACTTAATGAGAAATGCATAAAAAGTTTTCATGTAGACAAATTTCATTTAAAACCAAAAAATCTAAAAAATCTTGAACATTTCACAAAAGATCCCCCCTTTTCTAAAAATATCAAAGAATACCGGAACAACTCCTTTATATAGATGTATTAATAAATCCCGATAATTTCCGAACAGCCATGATTACGTCACCAAATAAAGGTAATAACAAAATTACCGAACTCCGAACAATCTTACAAAGGGAAAGTCAAAACTCATAATTATATAAACAGACAAAATCAGTCAACAACCGGAACAAAGCTCTGCTTGGATAAAGTTATTTATAGATTGGGAGAATTTGACAACTTTATATTGATGCTTGCCGTTTTCGCCATTTTTCGAGTAAAATAATAAAATCGTGAATTAAATCCCATCTCTTTTTCACTTATCGAAGCAAAGATATATATTTATTCAGTTCGTGTAAAGTTTCTGTGCGATTTTTGTGCATCTTTTGTTTTCAAAATTAACCCCCATTTGATCCGGTTGAAAACGATATTTCTTTTGAGAATAAAACTATAAGTCTATATTTTAGAAGAAGTTTTGTTACTTACCGTGCATGATTGACCTCCGTGGTCTGAATACATCAATGCTAGATAATTATTGTATCAATTGGTAGAACAATACGTCGGTAAATTCCATTTTTCTTTGGTACAACTCTGAAATTGTCCTGGCCAAGATGGCGGAAGACATACATTTCGGTCATGCGCCACACAACGTCCGATAACTCTTCCCGCTCAACTCTGATTGCAAAGTCGGAAAATATGGACCGAACATCCAATGATTTCCGGGAGCTATTACTGCTTATCCATTGAAACCTTGGCGGCATATCTTTAGAGGAAGGTTCAGATTATTGATATCTGACTGTTAACTTTTTGCGGAAAAGCGGTAAACGAGTTTAAAACAATGTTTGTAAACTTTTATATTTTACGTTACGATTTTGACTTTTAAAAATTTCTTAACAATCGGATTGGTAAAATTGAAGACTTTCTGCAAATTTTAAGCCATGCATGAAGAATATTGGTCCAGGGATAGCTCCCGGAATTATTTTTGAAAATGGGCTGTTCGTTGACACATAAATCAAGATGGCGTCCGATTTTCTCGAAACGACTTCACTTTGGACGTTCAGTAGTAGTACCCAATCATATTTTTAATGCTTATAACTACCAAATTAATAAAGTTCTAGTTTTCAAGTTTTATCTGATATATTTTTTATCACGAAATAATAAATTTTAGGTGTTTTTCTAATGAAATGAAAAAGGTGAAAATTCGGGTTTTTCTACTCCGACAGAAAATAATAACGCTATCGACGACTACGTTTGTCCTCCCTATAGTTCCGACTCCTGTGCACATGTAATATTATCCTTACACATCTATTGCTACAAGTATTCACCCCCGGCCCTGAATGTACCTTTTTGTATGAAGTTTGTGAGGATTTCATATAAATCGTCTTCTGTGGATTTTACTTCATTCACTATCTTGTCAAGTAAATTAAACAACGATTCGTGCCAAAATAAAGAAAGAAAAACACTCCATCCAGTCTCAAATTTGATCCTTGCGTCTGAGAACCATACAGATTCAGACCCGTCACATTTTTTTATCATTACATTGGTAAAAAGTTTGTTATGTACAGCTTTCGAGTCATGCACATTGAAATGTCTGCCTATCTTTAGCCAGGGGATGTCAATTAAATTTGACGCAATTGTTCGTACTAGGTGAAGGTTACAAAAGTGGGTTGCACTAAAGTTTAAAACGAAATAGAAACGCAACGCAACGAAACGACACAAAATACAACGAAAAGAAACTTCAACTTCAACTTCAATCAGGTTACTTAGTAACATCCGCAAGCAGACATCTCACTAAGGAACGAAACGAAACGAAACGAAATATTGAAACGAAAAAACAAAACAAAAAACAGTCGACTTATATTGAAAGAAAGTCTACATCTATCTACATCTACATTGTACGACGATCCATCAAAACTCTGATGACTACACGTCGGCGCTGCGCAAACAGACATTAAAAAAAATATATATAATAATAATAAATAAAAATCAACTACAAATATTGCATGAAAATAACAGTGAAATAAAAAATTAACAAAAACAGGGGTCAAAATTTAACACATTTACAGGTATTTACAGGCCAACTAAGATGTTTAGATGTTCTGACATTGGATCAGTTGTTTAAACTGACTGATCCAGGGACCCAGCATTAACAACTGTATAAGGTAGTGAGTTCCAGAGTACTACTGCATGTGGGGAAAAAAACTGTATTTATAATAGTTTGTCCTGGTGGATTTAATTTGGTATTGTAATGGGTTATTGTTTCTTGTACTGAGATAAGGTTGAGGAGTAAGGTAACGTTTTGGATCCACTGCAATAAGGTTGTTGGTGATTTTATAAAGCATTGTAATTCTGTTTAAGTTCCTACGGTGTTCAAGAGTTGGCAATTGAAGATGGTTAAGCATTGCCGAAACACTGCTGGTATTGTGATAGTGGTTTGTCACATATCTTGCTGCTCTGCGCTGAACTTGCTCTAATTTACTTTTTAGTTTTTCTGTGTGAGGTGACCAGACACTTGCGCAGTATTCCAGATTTGATCTGACCATGGATTTATATGCCAAAGTTTTAGTTTCAGTGTTTTGAATTGGTAGGTTTCGTCTCAAGAAGCCTATGATCTTGTTTGCTTTTGAGGTGATGTTATTGATATGAGTGTCCCAGTTCATGTCTTTTGAGATTGTTATGCCCAGATATTTTGCAGTTGTAAGTGATTCAAGGGTATGACCTTTGAGGATGCAGCTGGTGTGAAATGGTTTTTGTGATCTTGTGACACTTAATGAGATGCATTTTTCTGGATGAAACTGCATACCCTTTCTGCTTTCTTTTTGTAGTCTACGTTTAGTTTCTTTATATTGATCAGTTTTCTTTTTACATGGGTGTTGTTTCATTTTCTTAAAATATTTATTTCTTTTAGTTGTGAGAGATTTCATTTCTCTGTTTATCCAGGTTAATTTACGTTTGGAGTTATTTATCATTTTTGTAGGTATTGACTGATTCATAATGTCCAAGACGTTTTCTTTAAAGTTGTTCCATAGCTGATCTACAGTTAAATCTTGTTCTTTCAACTGCTTTTCTATGTCTATGCTTCTGAGTTTTTCTTTTAATTCCTCTGTGTTTGCTTTGTTGTATTGGTATACTTTTCTTGGTGGTTTGTTTACTTTTCTTGGTTTGATACTTGCTTCAACATACACAATTTCATGGTCTGATATACCTGGTATAACTTCTACTTTGTTGATTAGTGAGCTGTTACTAGTGAAGAATAAATCAAGAATGGATTATGATTTTTCTGTGAAGTGAGTCTCTTCATTAACTACCTGTTCTAGACAGTTATCTTGGCAAATATCGAGTAGTTGTTTGCACTGTTTGGTGTTCTGTGCCTTACTTTTGATGGAGTAATTGTGCCATCTATACCTCCCAGAATGAAATCACCCCTTAGCCATACTTGGGAGTTATTGTTCTGTCGGATTCTCTGTATGTTTTTCTCGAGATGCATCAGGCATTCATCATCTGTTATTTTTGGTGGTTTATAGAAAGTGCCAATATATAAGTCAGGTGCACCTTTTACTTGGAGTTTTACCCATAATTGTTCGCTTGAGTCGTCTGATTTTAAGTCTGTTGGTTCTGAACTTAGATATTTATCAGACACAAGTATAAATACACCGCCATGACTATCAGTTTTTCTATCTTTTCTGTATGGGGTAAACCCACTAGGGAATATTTCTGTTGATTGTATGTCATTGCTTAACCATGACTCTGTACCGATCATGATGTCTGGCTTTGATGTTTCTACCAAATTTTCTAGTTCTTGTTTCTTGTTTTTAATAGATTTACAATTTACAACCAGAATTCTCAATGGTGTGTCTGATCGAGGTTTTTTAGTGTAAGTGTTGGATCTGGTTTTTTGTATAGGTGATGAAGTAGCTGTTGGGCTTCCTAAGCTATCAAGATTAAAAGATGTATCAGTGAATGTATCGTTACTATGTACACTTGTGATGGTTGATGTGTCAAATATATGTGAAGAAAGATTTGGAAGGCCGCAGATGTCACAGTTCCAAGATATGTTTCTTAAGCCCTGATATACAAGGGTGTTCATTCCAAGTCATTTTTTATGGAACCATTTATTGCAAGAGTCACAACAGACTCCTGGGGTCGCATGCTAACATCAGATACAAGGAGGTTTTATTCAGATTAACACAATTTCGGATTTCGGTAGTTTCAGTTAGCATACATGTAAAATATAAGGCTATAGAAAGCAGTTTAGATTGAAAATTATGTAGAATAACTTGGTAATTTTAAGTGATAGCAGGAAAATTGTATTGACAGCTCAACATTTTCTCTTAATTTTTCAAATTGCTAACGTGGATTTTATGTTTTATAGTATTATTTTTACTGTAAAAGTGCATTTTGAACATTCGGAATACGGAAACATATATCTATTGAGTTAATAGAAATTACAGAACTTGGATATCAATAAACCATATTTTTACAAATCTGATGCAATTAGAATGAACTTCAACTTTAGATCTAGGTTCAAAAACTTATTTAATGTCTTAAACTACATAATTTACGGGGTTATAGTATAAATTAACAAAGTCAGTTTAGCATGCTGTGAACTCATTTATGAGACAAAAATGGGTGGGGGTAGGAGGGCTTAAGTGTAAACATTTCATATTATTCAGATAATAAATGCATAACAGAAGCATATGTGTGTTAAATTACTTATTAGGGTATGCTAGAAATTAGCTTAATAACTGCAACAGTCTGCCCCTGAACACTGTGAAGAGTGACTCTGTTGAGTCATTTAAATCAGCTGTATATAGTTTTATCCTAAAATCAAAAGTAAAAATAAAACTCATTAAATTTCATTTTCTAGTACCTAACGTATTTGGTGGAATCTTCAGTTAGTTGAAGGCGGCCTCTTATACACTATTGAGACTAAGTAAATTTTGTTTCATTACACAACTCAACAGTTGTAAATGAAGATATTTTCATTAAAAATCCCCAAGGGGGTACCTTGGCGTTTGGACATTTATTCTTGCAAATATAAGACAGTCACATATCTTATGAGGTTTTTTTTGGGGTGGATATTGCTAAAGGAATGGAAATTAGGTCAAAAATGGTTAGAGAAACAAGTTTTTTGCTCTTTGGGTATATAAACACCGATTCACCAATCAGATCTTAGAACATACACAGTAAGGGAAAACGTTCCTGCAGTCGCTTTGTTGTGTCTTGAAAAATATTTAATGCAATGGCATAAATAAAATTGATAATCGAAGGTCAACATATAAGGATTATTTTTTAGCCCACATTTGGTTGGATTTAATTGTATTGTAATACTTTATGGAGGTCTTCATGAATGACATATACATTTGTAAATACCGAATTACGTTGCTATGTATAGAGTAGGAGATGTCCCAGAGCATGGCATTTCACTGCAAGATTTCAAACATCCCATGATATTTTGACAGAACGAAGAGGAATCATGTACTTTTCAGAAAATATATGGTGTTGGAAAGGTTAAACTTCAGATAGACTAAAAAAAACACAAATTTAGTAGAAAATCTTAATGCTATAAAATGCATTGGGGGTGTCATATTACATGGTCAGAATGCATATTATGTAATATTTAGTCATATTGCCCCCAAATACTGGATACATGGACAGAATTATATATATCTATACTAATAAAATACCAGACAAAAATGTCTCAAAATTAGCACAATTACAATAGCTCTAGAAAAATCAAGTTTCCTTACCATAAGTTGACTCTAAAATATATTTTAAGTTTTTGAACTAGAATATCCGACCGAAATATGATTTTGTACTTTGAATGAATCAGATTAAAACGGGTACCTATAAAGTGCGAAACGAAATAGAAACGAAACGAAATCAACGAAAACGAAACGAAACGAAACGAAACGAAACGAAATCAACAAAAATGAAACGAAACGAAACGAAACGAAATCAACGAAATGAAAACGAAATAAAACGAAACCAACGAAAGGAAAACGAAATCAACGAAAACAAAACGAAATAGAAAATGGAAGAAAAATAATAGGGGCCTAAAAGAAATCAAACTTATTTTCACAATTACGATGCTAGACTACTTCCCACACATGTTTGTCTTTCATCAGGAGAGGACAGGATTTGATCACCATTGAACAAGAATACTATGCATTTATTCAGCGGGAGTCTAGCTGTCCTTTTCACTTAGTGGCTTCATTTAAATTTTGGAACCATAAGAGCAACGTCAAGTTTGTTGAAAGGAGAGGAATTAAAATAACAGAAGTGCAGTAGTTAAAGTTCACTAATAAATACCCCCGTCCGAGCAAAAAGTGTGTCGGAGAGACGAAAAAGTGTGACGACCGGACGGACAAACGAACGAACGGATAGCAGAAGTCCTATATACCCCTATCTTTTTTTGGCGGAGGTATACAAATCCTATCAAAAATTAACTTTAGAAATTTAAAATCTACATATCTTGTAAAAGTACCTTTTTTCCCTTTGATCCCTTTTCATATAACCCCCCCCCCCCTCCAAAATAAATTCTGGTATTAATAAAATTTAATACGGCACATATTTGTATACCCCCGCTATCCAGCGGGAGGGGGGTATATAGTATATGTCCGTTTGTCCGTGAGTGCTTCCCTCACTGCCTATGCAATTCCTCCTTAACAACTTGATGAAATTGAATGAATCTTACAGGAAATCTTTAATACCATATGGCAAGGTTCATTAATTTCATGAATTCTTTAGTACCAAATGGCATTGTGCACCTTCTATTTTTGTTTTTCCATTTTAACAGTTCTTGCTAAAATTTCTTCACTTTTGGACATTGTCATTTAAGGCTATGTAATTGTCATACAAGGCTATACAATAGAGAGAGGATACTGTTGCGTTATCCATAACTCTTCCTAAACAACAGAATAGATTTCAATAAAACTTCCAGAGTTTCTTATGTTTAGTTTTTGCAAGCATTATTTTTTCCAGAAGTTCTTCTGTAGGGAGGGCGCTCACTGTACGTCCTGTTATGTTGCTGTTGGTATTTTTTTTAGTTCTTCAAAATAGAACAATAGGATTTGAAATAAAAAGTTTATAGTGTTGGGTCTTTTTGACCCCTGTATATCTCGGAAAGAACAACGGTAAGACATTACACCAGATCTGTTGGCACACTACCGAATAAAGGTAATAACAATGGTACCGTACTCCAAGGCGCATTCGAAAGGGAAAGTCCACAAAAACAGACAAAACCGATAAGAAGCTCAACCATCTGAGTTTTCAATAAACTGAACAACTGAAAAACAACACATTCCTGACTTGGTAAAGGCATTTTCCCAGGAAAATGGTGGGTTCTGATAGCAGATAGGCAGATGCCACTCGTCTAACCCTAAGATCTTACCAAGTATAAAAACAATCGGTACATGTAAATTCTCTAATCCCAAGACATGACCAAATGTGAAACTAGAAAACAACTATCATATTCCCGACTTGGTACAGGCATTCCCCAAGAAAATGGTGGGTCAAACCCCCCCACTCGAATGACAGTCGTTAATAGTTCCGTCATATTGACAAATGTGGGGGGTACATAGGGATTAAACGTGACAAGTCGGGAAAATTCAGTAGTCAAATAGTGCCCAGAATCTGAAACTCAAGACCATCCCGTTAGATTTGCGAATAGGCAAATTTATATAGAATACAAACGAAAAACGTAATAAAATCAGACGAATAATGAACCCTCAATATCCCAATCTATGAAAATACCCCCTCATATCCCCCATTTTTTTCTATATGCCCACTACAGAAACTTTATAATTCATAAATACTGCCACACACACAAACACAAATAAAAATATGACATTTGAGCTTCGGAAAGTTTGTCGGCAAGCAAACCCGACTTGGATTGAGTTGCAGGTAATGTACGTGAGGAGTACTGTAACGGACAGACATGCAAGATGGGTTATAATTAATCAAAATTATTGTATTTAAAAAATCGAATTATCATTTTTTTTTATTTCTTTATTTCGTTTTGTCTTTTATTTTTTTCCTTCCATTATCCTTCCATTTTCTTGGTATCAGTCTATTTCGTTTTGTTTTAGTTAATTTCGTTTTGCTTTCGTTGGTTTCGTTTCATTTCGTTGATTTCGTTTCGTTTCGTTTTTGTTGATTTCGTTTCGTTTTCGTTGATTTCGTTTCGTTTCTATTTCGTTTCGCACTTTATAGGTACCCGATTAAAACACCATTTCTCGCTTTATCAGCCGGCCATCCTAAAAACGTCTGTTCAAATACAAGCTTAGCATGAACAACGTTAGTGGCTTCCAATTATTGGACCAATATTTCGATACTGAGCCGCCGAGTACCAGATGAATGTTATTTCAGAAACCCGTCGTGCGAACTAAATTTGATATCAAATTTTTATTTTTTATTATTTATGTCAGACGATTTTTTCTCATCCGAAAACAAATTCTTTTTAATCCCGTCAACATTTTAAATGGAGAAATATGATGAAATATTAACCAATCAGAATACAGCTTAAAACTCTTGAATTGTTACGAGCTACTACATTCAAAGTTGACTGACGAACTGATGATTTAACGAGACCACACTTTCAAGTGCTTAAAACTATATTCTAGAGTCAACTGAAGGTAATGATAAGGAAGCATTATTTTTCTTAAACTATTATAGGTTATGAGTAATTGTGTTAATTTTGTGACATATTTGCTTGGTATTTGTAGATTAAGACTTTGAAGTTAGCTGGGTAAAATTTCGTTCTTGGTATAAGTGGGACTTGTCATATTGTCTTGTGTCAATACGTGCGATGATTCTCATCATTGCTACCACCCCCTGTGGTCCATATAGTTATAAACAAAAATTGTTATTAAGTAAGCCACAACATAGCTGAAATATTGCTAAAGTTGGCGTTAAACACCAATCAATCAATCAATCAATCAATCAATCAATCAATATTAAGTATTATTTTATTTTTCTAAACACATCGTCTCCTGTCAACGTTTTAATCCATTTATATCCATGTGTTTTCATGAATGTCAGAATCTCTTGTCGATGTTGATCTGTTTCTATAGTAAAAACATCAATATCTAACTGTGTCCAATCAATGGACTGTAAAATAACCATTTCCGCCCCCTCAACATCCAATGAAAAATAATCTATACGTGTCTTTCCTAAAGTGTTCATTAGTGATGATAAAGGGTAACATTTTACAACAACGTTTTCTTTGGCGTGTGTCCATGTTTCACGTGCTCCATATACCTTAAAGTCACGCTCTATGCGATCTTGGTGTCTTTTAGAAATTATTTCTATTGCACTGGTAAGACCTCCACCTATGATGAATGTCATATTATGCATTTTATCACTAATACACGAATTGATCATAAAACAGTTCCGGTCTTTTCTAACCATCTGTTCGTATGTGTACGGATTTGCTTCAACTAGTAAGCCAGTCCATCCACGCTCTTTTTCTAAAAACAACGTATTTGAAAACATCTCGCCGTCATAACCACCGATTTCAATAAAAGTGCCATTGCGTTTGTGTTCTAACAACTTGTCAATGAATCTATCTTGACCGTACTGTGACCATGAAAGCATTTCCTCATAACGACCCTCTTGATTTTTAAGTTTATACTTTCCTCTTCCTCTTTTAATGGGAATCTCCTTTGATGTTCTTATATGAGCAGGAATTATATTTTCTAAAACGAGTTTAAAGTTTCCACGACGACGAGACATCACATGTAATGATTGGTTAATAGATCCACCATAAAGGACAAGAAATAAGAGAAATCCACTGAAAATTCCCAATATCAGCTTTATTTTCTTCATCTTTAATGTGTCCATTTGTGTACTGTGAAAAAATAATCAAATTAGGATTATTTGAAATATATAGAACAAATTGGAAGTTGTCTAATACTTTTGGCCAGTCTGTACATGTAAGCTAGTTCAACATGCATTACGTGATACCATATAACAAAATAAACATTGCATATGTTTTAATATATAATATGTGACAAACTCTGTAGAGTCGGTCTGAAGATCTATGCCCTAAATAATATCACGTGATCGCTAAAATCATGTGATGCTTTATTCTTGGAAATGCTATATTATTATTTCATTTTGTTGTATATGCATGGGAACAGTACCGGATTTACCATTGTGCTTAGGTGTGCTTAAGCACAGGGCCTCGTTGGTCAGGGGGGCCTCATCTTCATGCCAAAAATTGTTTTAGGATGGATTTTTGCTTATGTGGTGCAATTTTAAATTTGAAGGCGTTCTGTTTAGGAGCGATTCCAGATATAATGGTAGAGTTGATAGCCTATTGGAGTGTGCCACAAAGCAGGCAGTCATTACAGTGGCTCAGTGGCATAGAAACCAAATTATTAGGGGCCTCTGGTTATTGGTACACACAAAAAGAGTTGAAGATGGATTCATGCTTACGTGGTGCAATTTTAAATTTGACGGCGTTCTTTTCAATTTGGACACTTGTAGAAGAACGTAGTAGCATAAAATAGCTATTGATAGAAATTACTTTAAGAACTTTATTCTTCAAGTCCTTGCATAATTATGTAGAGAAGCTTCAATCTAATGAGAAGAAAAACTTACATTACTTTTGCAGCAAATCCCGAAATTTATTATCAATATTTGTTTCCAACTTGAAACAAAATAACAAAAAAAGTAAAGGGGTAATTATTCCTTTTTTACATCTTGGCACCTGAATCTGTGCTTCATATACCTGTTGATTATTATCTATCTGTGCACAACTCTGGTAAAATATATTTGCAACACCACCACTGATATTATATACATACATACATACACACGATATACCTTTTTTCTGAATAGCAGTTTATTTGTGATGGCGTTAACTTAAGCTTTAGTTATCCATATTAAAGCTATTCGTCCTTGCTGATATTAAGGGTCCTACAAGTTAACAACAGTCTACTTTCAGATTTAATTGACGCTGACATTACAAACTGTCATATTGTTAGTAAGGCCTACTGAGGCCACCACGACTCCCTCCCTCATGCGAGTACCTAACACCACTGTCTTCATAAACTCTGTCCTTGCAAACAAGCTCTCACTCACGCTCAAGGTTACAGGCAAGGTTACTGATAGCGATACTGTCTTTGTATTTTGTTTGGATGTATTCTCAGTCTCAATACTAGTCATTATATGTTGCCCGCAATATGGCGTATGGTTAATATATTTTTTTTAAGCTCATGTTATTTTTACTGTATGTTAAAATGGTTTATTATGAGTTATTTTGCTAGTGTACATAAATAATCCATATAATTTAGTTGTTAAATACAGGTTTATTTTCATTAAATTATTTTTACTCCAAATAAAGCATATACATTTACTATTTCTATAATATAATTCCTAAAATTATTTATTAGTAAAAAATAAAATAAGCTTTTTCATCAAATGGTCATGGCGGTCCACCAAAAAAATTAAGAGTAAACGAGGTCCATGGGGGGAAAAGGTTGAGAACCACTGCGTTAAATGGTGTTTAGATTTAATTACATGATGTTGACTGTAATGACTGCCCTGTCTGTTCTCTTTTTATCAAGTTTGACTGTTTCATTATGTGACCTGTGTAAGACAGTGTTGGGCGAGTTGGGGCTTTGGCTTCTAGTTTGTTGAAGACGCAGTGTACATGTCTGACCTAATATAACGTAATATTTTAACTATTCCCAATTTTCCGGAGAATGTAAGCCTGACTGCATGTGTAGGCCTACCGGGTTGACCTCCTTCAGGGCCCAAGTAAGGGGCCTCATAACTTAACTAGCACAGGGCCTCATATGTCCTAAATCCGGCACTGCATGGGAAATTATAGACCCGGTGTACAACTTTTATAACGTTTACAATCCTTAATGTAACATGAATGGCATTCATTTTCTTTGATATTTTTTATGTTTTAGATACCAGAATGTAAGCAACAGCTAAGAACTATGAAATAATACATGCGGATACGAGATATTGCACACTTTAAATCTGGGCTGTAGTTTTATTAATAATCAACGACCTAGATGTGATAGATATTGTATGGCTTCATGTTACAAATCATTTATACCACGGTTTTCCGAGTTTAACTGTTTAACTCGGAAAACTGTGTTATAAATATTTCTTATTCCAGAAAAATCTCCGATAATTTAAATGTTTTCTGGTAATCTTCATCTGTAAAACATATTTTTAAAATAAATAATATTTACCATATTAGAGAATTGTCAAGGGCGTAGGAACCGGTGTGTGTGGTTTTTTTTAGGGGGAAGGGGGGATGTGCAAAAAGTCTTAAAAAGTAAATTGCATAGGATGGAAGCAACATTTATTGAGTTAACCGAGATGCATAAGGCTCTGCTTTGAAGTCAAACGACCGTTTTTTTTGCTTGTCAGTTTAGAGAATGGCTCCCACTTTTCGCATATGTCCTATGCCGCTGATTGTAGACATTCGGTCGTGTTTGAAAACAAATGTCACTCGTGTGTATTTATTTATTCATATATTAAAATAATAAATGAGAATGCCAGCATAAGTTGTGATGTACATGTAGAAATTCTAAAGGTCATTGATTGATGATTGATTGGTGTTTAACGTCCAGCGAGCAATTTTTCAGCTATATTCAGGACGAGAACATTAAAAAATTTAAACGCCACGGGACTCGAAACAAGGAAAGGTGATGGGTAGGGACAGATAATTTTGCCAGTGCAACAGATCTCTTATGGACCACTCATCATGAGCATAATGCTCATAATGAGCTGTTACACTGGGTTCTTTAACGTGCGGAGAGGGTGGCAATCTCTCAACACGGGACCTCGGTTTTATTTACGTCTCATCCGCAGGACGGGTTGGTTGTGAATTTCTACATCCCACACAACC
The DNA here is from genome assembly GCA_963680875.1 of Bathymodiolus brooksi. NCBI lineage: Eukaryota > Metazoa > Mollusca > Bivalvia > Mytilida > Modiolidae > Bathymodiolus > Bathymodiolus brooksi. The sequence goes on along the minus strand of OY804580.1, from coordinate 115,464,989 downwards.
GACGGACGCCCTTTCATGCCGAAGAAGCTCTCGGTCCCATTTCTATACCGCGGGGTTGACCCCTTTTAGAGGACTAGTGCCTCTAGGGCGGAGAAACCTGGTGCCTATTCTACCCCCGGCACACCCTCATTGACCTCAGTCGAAATTTTAAACCATTTATGGTAAAGGGTCCGTTGTCACTTAATTTCTGGACACACAAACCTTGCCTCAAGGAGATGCGTAGACTATGGACGAAGGAACAATACAGTGAGTGAGATATTGTTGCTACAATGAGCATCTTTTCAGCTATATCATTGCAAGTAAATAAACCGAAGGCGTTTACAAGCAAAGACACTGACAACATTAGGCACACAAGACACAGTAAACGAACAATAGCACAAAAACCACAAACACAGAAAACAAAAATGATGAGCAACACGGACCCACCATAAAATCGGGGATGAACCCAGGTGCTCTTGAAGTGTAAGTAGTCCCTGCTTCTTATACGGCACCCGTCGTGTTACTCTAGTTAGTAAAGTCCGGTAAAAGTCTTGTCGGTGGTAGAGGAATGAAAACAATTATACGTAAAAAGTAAAAGATCCATTGTCATTTGAGATATGGATATTTCAACCAGTTCGTGATGATCACCGTAGAGGTTTTGTAGCTATGACTTCAATTTTGGAGCAACGTTGCCTTATTTGAGTAGATTTTGTGTCAGCAGCTACAAGCCCTGCATGTCAAGAATGTGGAGAAATACAGCTCAAGAAGATATAGTAGAATAATTTACATTAATTTTTACAAAAGTTTAGAAAAAATGGAGATGCACGTCAACAGGAAACAGTTGAATTTTTGGGTTGCTAAGCGTTGGTGAATATACTTGGTTAAAATACAATCACGTTGCTAGACATTCATACTAGAGAAGGTCTTTTAAAACAAGAAATAGATGATAAACTTGCGTCGTTGTCTGGTTTACCCATGGACACAAATAAGTATATATCTGTTGTATATTTTAATATATATCTACATCCGTTGTATATTTTAATTTCAAAGAACACACATTATCTGTCTGTACTTCCCATGAGAAGTAAATACTTTATATATATATCTTTAATGACGTTATCTAATTTAATTTTCTCTGTGTTGCCAACGAGTTGTAAAATTGTCATTTGTCGTGAGTGAACATTTATGGTCTGCCAAAAACCGTTCGGCGACCAATTTGCATGTATTGTAAATGTATCTTTATTTTGTATCTTATATTATTTCAAAGTTTTTTTTATATTTTTATTAAAGCTGTGGCCAAATACTGCCAACAAATGATTAATTCTCTTCATTTGTTTGTTATCTTGAATAATTTAAAATAAATTTAAATAATCATAATTAAATTAATGTCTTACCTCACCAGTAGATTAAAATCGAATGCATTTTACTTTTCTTCTATCATTTATTTCAAAATAATTATAATTAATGAAAAATTGTCCAAGTTGAAAAACCTATAAATCAAAATAACACCCAGGTCAGGTAGAACGTGTCTATTACACTTTGTTATCTAACTAGACATCCCCTATACATTGCTTAAAGCACATGGAGAACATATATCATGATTTAATGACGTGTACAGTTTATCGTTCTCAATTTGTAAATAAACAAATTATTAAGGTCTCCCCAACACAATGAATAAACCATAACAATACGATTCAATTCTCTTCTAACAACTCTTTAAAACTTTCAAACATAGGAATGGCGACTGATCGTGGCTCGAGACAGGCACAAAATATGGCGGGGTAGACTACTATTTCGATTAAAGTTCAACAACCTTCGAATAATAAGATAAGATACCGTCCCGTCGGTACGGTATACATACTAGTATCACCATCAATGGCATAAAAAACATGAACAACACGTGTTCACTTACTTTTTAATATCCACGCCCACCAGAAAAAAAAGAAGAATTTTCTTTACATTTTTGAAAATACATCTTCTTTTTTACTTTAACAGCCAAAATAAAACAATATACATGTAGTATGATGATAAATAATAAAAAAAAAAAGTTTTAGTGAAATGAATTTTTACATAACTTTAAAAATCAATGTCAGTCGAAGCTTTGCATTAACTCATCGAGGTTTACAATATAATGTCAAATAAAAATGAAACCAAAATCAGTTATTTTTAAACATTTAATTGATTAAGTCGAAGTCATCACTTCGAAAGTTTTACGGTCGCCATCATAACTTGGTTAACCGTTAAGGAATATCTGTCACACAAATACGGCAGATATTTTCCGTTTGTTGTAATCACATTCCGTTCCTTTCTTTATTCATGACTTATTATCAGTAACACTATGGATGCCACACGTGGAGCAGAAACTATTACCCTTCCGAAGCACCGATTTTTAGTGGGGTTCGTGTTGCTCGATCTTTAGTTTTCTTTGTTATGTTTTGTAGATCGTTGTTTGTCCTTTTGTACTTTTTCTTTTTGGTCATTGTATTGTTTGGACTTCTTCGATTTACGGATTCTGATATTACCTCATTGGTATCTTATAAATTATCTTACCTGCAGGCTGGTGGTCACGTACAACTGAACAAAGAATATCACGAGGAAAAAAACCCCTAAAAATCAATAAAAATTAAATATCATTTACAAACCTATAATGCACGTATATTAAATTTTATATGTAATTGAGCACGTACTCAGTTTCTGAATTTCTCTTCTAATCCTATAAATCATTGCAATACAGTAAATCGTAAAACAGAGAATGTACTCCCCCCCCCAAAAAAACCCCCCCACCCTCCCCCCAAAAAAACCCCAACCAAAACGAAGTAAAAATAAAAATCTGCAGCATAGGGAGGAATACACACATCTGTTGGTGTAAATTAACTCCTTCACGCATGTCATGCACGTCTGAATTGTAAAAATACTTTCAATCTCACATTGAAACGACAATACTCTTAACGTCAAACATATATTCTTAAAGGGATATTGTCTACCAACTGCGTAATTTTTTCATACCCAAAATTATTGTCGATTTCCGTACTGACCTTCATAAAATGAAGATTAACACCGAGTTATGTTGCAAAAGATACGATTTTTTGACAAAAAAGACCCAAAAAAGAATTATTGTCCGGATGACAATATTCAAATCTATTCATATGGCCTTCTATGTGAACACGTCTTGAGCATGCGCACTGTTTAGAAACAATAAACAACATGTGGTTCTTGGGCAAAAGAGAAACTGTCAACGCGTGGAAGAAAGCGGACTTTGACGGATTCAGAGATAAAGAGGAATAGAAGTGAAGTATCTTCCAAATGGAACAAATGCAGGATATATGTAGGGGATCAGTTGGACCGTTGCCGTTGGATGGAGCGAACTCAAGGAAGTGCTTGATTATTGTTGATAGGTAAGCCGAGCATGTTGCCTTCTTTTCTCAATCGTTTTTCATATTTTATGAATTTATGATGATGCCTATGATCATTTTCGGTAGATATTAATCAATATATTTAATTTTGCACCTGGCAACAGCAAATTATTGTCAATGAGTAGCATAAAACGGCCGTATTTGCGAGGTAAACAAACACAAATTTTAAGAGGCCAGCAAAGGGGAAATGGGAGTGCAAAAATGATATCAATGACAATGCAGTTTATTATTATCAATTTAAAAAGAAATATCGAATCAATTCATTTTTAATGCAAGAATTAAAACTGTACATGGCTTAAAGGGATATTGTCTACCAGCTGCGTAATTTTTTCATACCGAAAATTATTGTCGATTTCCGTACTGACCTTCATAAAATGAAGATTAAACACCGAATTATTGATGAATACGCTCCGAAACGTTGTTTTTTCGACTAAAAAAGCTGACCATCGTTACCGGAAGCTAATTAATTATGCACTGACCTGGGCGAGGCCAACTCTATTTATTTATCTATTTTTATGTCAGTAGCCCGGATGCTGCAGCATGAATATTGAGGTAAATTTCTATAAAAGTTGAGGAAAAAAAGCTATTTGCGAATCGATTGTATCTAAAAGACGTAGAATAAATAATTTCTGTATCAGGAATAGATTTTCTTTGATGAAAACTACATGCCTTAACAGATTCAGCCGATATTTCCACGATAACCATTGAAAACATGCCAGGAGGCACCCTATGGGGACAAGCTCAACTACGTATTTTCGATCGGAAATTTTTGCCGGCGTTAAAAATAACTAAATTAGTTTTTTTCTTCTTATAAGTTATGAAGTTGTTTCCCGAGATTTTGATACACGTGTTAAATTAATTTATTTTAGCCAGTTTACCGACAATATGAAAACAGAGACATACATGTAGAACACAGTGAAATACATGTCTGATGAAAACGAATGACGTAGCCAGTGTTGTTTTATTTGTTAATTGACTGGAATGTTTCAGAGAAATTTGGGCTGGATTAGAAACAAAAGAGACCTTACTTCTAGTTTCACAAGACAGTTGCTGCAAAATAATATGGGACTGACCATTTACCTTGAAGGGGGCTATGTCACGTTTTTTCGCCGTAGAAATGTTTTTTTCAGACGCCACAGAAATCATATTTTCTTATTTTCCGGCGAAGTGCCAATCTAATTAAAACAAGGTGAACTGTGATCTAATGCTCACTTATGATACCCCTGTCATTTCCCATGATATGGGGTACCTATATGAAGCTTGTGACCAAATAACAGATTTCTGCCATCAATAGTTGTTGAGAAAAATGTGCATATATGTTCAATGTGGATAAAAACCAACTAAGTCGGCAAACAGGAAGTAGGAATCTGATGGTTCCAAAAACGCTTCCCACGATATGGCATACCTATGTGAAGCTTGTGACCAAATATCAGATTTCTGCCATCAATAGTTGCTGAGAAAAATGTGACGTAAAATATTTTGGAAGGACGGACGGACAGAGGTAAAACAGTATACCCCCCTCCCCCTTCGGGGACCGGGGTATAATTAGATCTAAAATAGGGAGCAAGCGCGTAGATCTAATTTTAATTAGATTGGCGAAGTGCTGGAATAATTTTTTCTCTTCAAAATTTTGTATATGATTATACTGTGAAAATGGCAAGTATATGATTATACTGTGAAAATGTCAAGTCAGAATATATTTTTTTCTCCTGTCCAGCCAAATTATTTTCTTCAAGATTCAGAATCAAAATAATTTTTAGGAAAAAAAATATAAAATTAAAATTGAATAGCTTGAGGGGTAAATTGATAAAAAAAAATTGCAAGACCAAAATGGTTCTCCCATATACCAACAAAAAACGAAATAAAACTGTGGTCATAAGAAAGTCCCACGAGAAAATCTTTCCTTCCAAAATAAGACTTTTTTTTATTTCTCTAAACTGAATTTGTGCAAACTATTTCACTTATAATGAATTATATTTCTTTTTTAAATAGAGCTCATTTTTCTAGATGAATGTATAACCATCTGTCTTTACTCTGTTTTTATTAAATCTCTTGTCTTTATTACAGGACTTTGATCGGATTGTCCTTGATGAGGCAGTGTTGGGGGTTGCTAGAATGTTTCGAGAGGAACTTGTAGTAATGCCCCATGATGAGGTTTACAACAGATCCAATAGGTATGCAGCCTACCGCCAGTATACCATTTGGGCACATGGCCGACTTGGAGCTGGGGTCAGACGTGTGATCCCAAGCTGTTGTACTTGAAAAATTAGGGACAAGTATCCTGATCTATATGGACAATACAAGGGTTTCATTCCTAGACGATTTAATTAAAACTTGTTCATGAAATATTTTGTATTTTATCCCATATACCCTACAATGATAAAGTTTACCACTTGCTTCCCTATGGTCGGTGGTTGTCCGGGTACTCTGGCTTCCTCCACCACTAAAACTGGTCGCCATGATATAGCTGAAATATTGCTGAAAGTGGCGTTAAAACACCAAAAATAAAAATTAAATCAACCCTAATGAGTTGTTAATTTCACAAGTTGGTCAGTTGGAATTGTAAATTTAATTTGAAAGTTTTGCCATCTTATTATTATTTTTTGTTCTATCAGCACTGACAATTTCTTCTAAAATGGACTGACAGTCTTTTATATAATTCAAAACCAAACTTGGCAGAGATGTTTTCTATGAGGTCCTACACAAGAGTTGTTACTTTTGTGCAGATTCGTCAAAAAACATAGCCACCATGTGACTTTGAAAATTCTGATTGGTCGATTTTCAAGAAACTTCTTCTCAAGAACCGCTGAAGGGATTGAATTGAAATCTGGTATATATGTTCCTATGAATGTCTTTAACATGTGTTGTTACTGTTTGCACAATTTGAAAATTCAAAATGGCCACCAGCTATCATTATTGTGCATTGGACAATTTGTAATGGCCATTATCCTGACTTGGGTACTTTTCTGCTCTAAATGTGCAGAACTTCTGTTAGACCAGGAAAAACAAAGAGTGACAATCTAAATTTATTTTATGCGACAATATAGTCAATTGTTTTGTCTTGGTCTTCAAATCTGGATTTCTGAGATGCTACAATATCATCCCGAGTTGGAGGTTGTGGAATTGGTGCAAGATGGACCGAGATTCTTCTGGGATCATCTACTTCCAACTGCACATGTTAATTCATTCCTTCATTATCTTGCTGTCTCATACAAATGATGACCCTTAATAGTCTTGGAACATAGGAATATGACTTGTCAGCTTTAACAGGATGCACAGACCATCTAGCTGTCTTTTTGTTGTAACTTCTCTGCCACCTGAAGTAGAAAAATACATACAATGTAATTAACAAGAATAAAACAATAGAATTGAGAGTATGATCTATGGAGCCCTAACTTTCAATTCAAGATGAATATCTCGAATGTATAGTGAATGACAAACTAAACATATCATTACAAGTCCACTTTATGAAGGATTTGAGTGATTTGTAGACAGATTTTAGGTTGTGGTCATCCCTCAAGAAGTTCTACGGCAGGCATCACGAGCTGGTCAATGGTTACAGGGTGTCTGTTATCCAAATCAGACCTGATCTTCATTTGTTGTTGATGTCTTTCCCTTCATCGGATGGGACTTCTACCGGACTTGACGATGGACAACACAGCGGGTTTGCGACTTTCGATTGACCCTTCTGAAGCCTATGATCAAATATCAGATTGCTGCCATAAATAATTACTGAGAAAAATGTTATGAACATCTTGGGACGAACGGATGGACAGAGGTAAAACAGTATACCCCCTCCCCCTTCCAGTGGAGCGGGGGTATAATAAAGCTCCTATGACATATGATCATGCATGGTTCTGTTATTAGGACAAAATTTCAAGTATGTAAGTTACAACTGAAACATATGAAATTAATATGACAAACCTTAGAGTGAAGTTGAAGCTAGGTTCAAAATCTCCATCGTCAGAATCATCACCAACATCACTGCCCTCTTCAGTAATATCTATTGAGAGACTGTAAGAATAAAAAATAATTGTTTATTACAGTGTATGTGTATAATATCGAAACAAATTTTGCTATATGGTTCTGATGTGCAGCTGTATAACGAAAAAGCTTTTCAAATTAATATTAAATCTATATACCGGTACATGTATCCAGCACACATCTACACAACACAATATAAAGAAACAAAATTACATCAAAGTTCCAGGAAAAAATTTTGTGCGCCAGACGTGCGTCAATTCTGTCCCAGTTTGGTTTCATTCCCGTAAGTAGCTAAAGAGGACTGGCCATTTCAGCTTGTGGATTGATGAAAAAGTAACGATGACGCAGAAGCCAACATGATCCCTATATAATATAGCTACTAGTAGTATCACTATGCAAGCCACAATAATTAATAGGAAACTGTTATACGAGTGACTGTGTTGAACAATATTGACAATGTTACCTATAAACATAATGTAGAATATGTCTAATCTTTAACAAAATGAACATACTCAAATGGGTTCACAAATGAACTCGATTTCTCCAGTTTCATCCGTTTCGTTGAAATGTAATGGCTGCTCATTTCTTCTACTCTAGAATTACCTTGGTCAGAATATCTAAATCAAAAGTACAAATATCAATCACTACAAAATCACATTTGTCTGAAATTACCAGTTTTTGTAGTAATTTGCCTAAAAAATTTAGATAATTTTACAAAAACCTGCATGATTTTAACACAGACATGGGCCATCGGTCTACTGTTAAATTCACACACTGTGAAACATGCAAATTGCTATGGATCTTCACATTATTTCTTAAAAATCTTGTTTATAAATCATACTTACAAGATCCAAACTAAACAAGGGCAAAGCATGGCGTATCCCCTTGCCTAAAAATTTGACCCGGTGACCTTGACCTTTGAATTTGAAAATCAATAGGGTTCCAGATCCTCTTAAGGACTAAGTATGTACCAAGTTTGGTCAAAATCCATTGAAGGATGTTGATTCTAGAGTGTTCACAAGGATGTTACGTGGTAAAATTTTGACCCGGTTATCTTGACCTTTGACTTTGAAAATCAACAGGGTTCCAGATCCTCTTAAGGACTAAGTATGTACCAAGTTTGGTCAAAATTCATTGAAGGATGTTGATTCTAGAGTGTTCACAAGGATGTTACGTGGTAAAATTTTGACCCGGTTATCTTGACCTTTGACCTATAAGGCTATGACCTTGAAAATCAATAAGGTTTCGGTATCTTAAGGACTAAGTATGTACCAAGTTTTGTCAAAAATCCATTGAAGGATGTTGATTCTAGTGTTCAGAAGGATGTTATGCGGTAAAAATTTTAGGCTGTGACCTTGATCTTTGACATACGACCTTGAAAATCAATAGGGTTCCAGATTCTCTTAAGGACTAAGTATGTACCAAGTTTGGTCAAAATCCATTGAAGGATGTTGATTCTAGAGTGTTCACAAGGATGTGACGGACGGACGGTAGCGTTACTATATCCCTTGGCAACTTCGTTGGCGAGGGGATAAAAAGCAGTTCAAATGACAATTCTTTAAATAGAAAGCCTTTATATGAAAAATACATATTGATTTCCCTCTATCATGTCTATGTTGATAATTCTAAGATAGTAAAGTATAATTTTGGCTCCCTGAACTAAAAATTATGTCCAAAATTGTTGAAATGTAGTAAAAAACTAGTTAATGTAATGTTTTTAGAATAGTCAAGAAATAAACTTGGTTTGCATAAGGAAATTGAAAACGATTTTCATTTAGTCATAGTCTAAAATATGCAGTTCAGGACATTTCAGTAAAATTTTATAGTCACATATATAGAAAAGTTTCTGAAACTTGCAAATTTCTATGGATCTTCATATTATTTTTTAAAAACCTTGCTTATGTATCATACTTACAGGATCCAAACTAAAAATGCTACTGAAATGACACTTATTTAAATAGAAAGCTTTTTATATAAAAGATACATACTGATTTTCCACTATGGTGATAATTCACAGACAGGAAGATATAATTTTGGCTCCCATAACAAAGTGTTATGTTCAAACTTATTGAAAAGTTCTTTTAACCTTATTTATATAATGTATTTCCAGTACCCAAGATATAAACTTGTTTGCATAAAGGAATTGAAAATGATTTTCATTTAGCCATGGTCTAAAATATGCATTTTAGGACATTTCTGAAATTTTCAGTAAAATTGTGTAGTCATATATAAAAAAAGTTCTGAAACTTGAAAATTTCAATGGATATTCATATCATTTCTTCAAGACCTTGTTTATAATTATATATTATACTTACAGGATCCAAACTAAAAGTGCAATTGAAATGAAGCTTCTTTAAATAGAAAGCTTTTATTTGAAAAATACATACTGATTTTCCATTATAGTGATAATTCGCAGAAAGTAAGGTATATACTTTTGGTTCCCAAAACTAAGTTTCATGTCCAAGTTGTTGAAATTTGATAAAATTAAAAGCCTAATTATATCAAAGAAATAAATTTGCTTGAATAAAAAGAACTTTATAGGGTTTTCATTAAGCCATGTACAGTTTTAATTCTTGCATTAAAAATGAATTGATTCGATATTTTTTTTTAAATTGATAAAAAATATAATAATAAACTGCATTGTCATTGATATCATTTTTGCACTCCCATTTCCCCTTTGCTGGCCTCTTAAAATTTGTGTTTGTTTACCTCGCAAATACGGCCGTTTTATGCTACTCATTGACAATAATTTGCTGTTGCCAGGTGCAAAATTACATATATTGATTAATATCTACCGAAAATTATCATAGGCATCATCATAAATTCATAAAATATGAAAAACGATTGAGAAAAGAAGGCAACATGCTCGGCTTACCTATCAACAATAATCAAGCACTTCCTTGAGTTCGCTCCATCCAACGGCAACGGTCCAACTGATCCCCTACATATATCCTGCATTTGTTCCATTTGGAAGATACTTCACTTCTATTCCTCTTTATCTCTGAATCCGTCAAAGTCCGCTTTCTTCCACGCGTTGACAGTTTCTCTTTTGCCCAAGAACCACATGTTGTTTATTGTTTCTAAACAGTGCGCATGCTCAAGACGTGTTCGCATAGAAGGCCATATGAATAGATTTGAATATTGTCATCCGGACAATAATTCTGATAACGATAGTTTTGGGTCTTTTTCGTATCTTTTGCAACATAACTCGGTGTTAATCTTCATTTTATGAAGGTCAGTACGGAAATCGACAATAATTTTGGGTATGAAAAAATAACGCAGCTGGTAGACAATATCCCTTAGTACGGAAATCGACAATAATTTTGGGTATGAAAAAATTAAGCAGCTGGTAGACAATATCCTTTAGTCCTTTAAAGGGATATTGTCTACCAGCTGCGTAATTTTTTCATACCCAAAATTATTGTCGATTTCCGTACTGACCTTCATAAAATGAAGATTAAACACCGAATTATTGATGAATACGCTCCGAAACGTTGTTTTTTCGACTAAAAAAGCTGACCATCGTTACCGGAAGCTAATTAATTATGCACTGACCTGGGCGAGGCCAACTCTATTTATTTATCTATTTTTATGTCAGTAGCCCGGATGCTGCAGCATGAATATTGAGGTAAATTTCTATAAAAGTTGAGGAAAAAAAGCTATTTGCGAATCGATTGTATCTAAAAGACGTAGAATAAATAATTTCTGTATCAGGAATAGATTTTCTTTGATGAAAACTACATGCCTTAACAGATTCAGCCGATATTTCCACGATAACCATTGAAAACATGCCAGGAGGCACCCTATGGGGACAAGCTCAACTACGTATTTTCGATCGGAAATTTTTGCCGGCGTTAAAAATAACTAAATTAGTTTTTTTCTTCTTATAAGTTATGAAGTTGTTTCCCGAGATTTTGATACACGTGTTAAATTAATTTATTTTAGCCAGTTTACCGACAATATGAAAACAGAGACATACATGTAGAACACAGTGAAATACATGTCTGATGAAAACGAATGACGTAGCCAGTGTTGTTTTATTTGTTAATTGACTGGAATGTTTCAGAGAAATTTGGGCTGGATTAGAAACAAAAGAGACCTTACTTCTAGTTTCACAAGACAGTTGCTGCAAAATAATATGGGACTGACCATTTACCTTGAAGGGGGCTATGTCACGTTTTTTCGCCGTAGAAATGTTTTTTTCAGACGCCACAGAAATCATATTTTCTTATTTTCCGGCGAAGTGCCAATCTAATTAAAACAAGGTGAACTGTGATCTAATGCTCACTTATGATACCCCTGTCATTTCCCATGATATGGGGTACCTATATGAAGCTTGTGACCAAATAACAGATTTCTGCCATCAATAGTTGTTGAGAAAAATGTGCATATATGTTCAATGTGGATAAAAACCAACTAAGTCGGCAAACAGGAAGTAGGAATCTGATGGTTCCAAAAACGCTTCCCACGATATGGCATACCTATGTGAAGCTTGTGACCAAATATCAGATTTCTGCCATCAATAGTTGCTGAGAAAAATGTGACGTAAAATATTTTGGAAGGACGGACGGACAGAGGTAAAACAGTATACCCCCCTCCCCCTTCGGGGACCGGGGTATAATTAGATCTAAAATAGGGAGCAAGCGCGTAGATCTAATTTTAATTAGATTGGCGAAGTGCTGGAATAATTTTTTCTCTTCAAAATTTTGTATATGATTATACTGTGAAAATGGCAAGTATATGATTATACTGTGAAAATGTCAAGTCAGAATATATTTTTTTCTCCTGTCCAGCCAAATTATTTTCTTCAAGATTCAGAATCAAAATAATTTTTAGGAAAAAAAATATAAAATTAAAATTGAATAGCTTGAGGGGTAAATTGATAAAAAAAAATTGCAAGACCAAAATGGTTCTCCCATATACCAACAAAAAACGAAATAAAACTGTGGTCATAAGAAAGTCCCACGAGAAAATCTTTCCTTCCAAAATAAGACTTTTTTTTATTTCTCTAAACTGAATTTGTGCAAACTATTTCACTTATAATGAATTATATTTCTTTTTTAAATAGAGCTCATTTTTCTAGATGAATGTATAACCATCTGTCTTTACTCTGTTTTTATTAAATCTCTTGTCTTTATTACAGGACTTTGATCGGATTGTCCTTGATGAGGCAGTGTTGGGGGTTGCTAGAATGTTTCGAGAGGAACTTGTAGTAATGCCCCATGATGAGGTTTACAACAGATCCAATAGGTATGCAGCCTACCGCCAGTATACCATTTGGGCACATGGCCGACTTGGAGCTGGGGTCAGACGTGTGATCCCAAGCTGTTGTACTTGAAAAATTAGGGACAAGTATCCTGATCTATATGGACAATACAAGGGTTTCATTCCTAGACGATTTAATTAAAACTTGTTCATGAAATATTTTGTATTTTATCCCATATACCCTACAATGATAAAGTTTACCACTTGCTTCCCTATGGTCGGTGGTTGTCCGGGTACTCTGGCTTCCTCCACCACTAAAACTGGTCGCCATGATATAGCTGAAATATTGCTGAAAGTGGCGTTAAAACACCAAAAATAAAAATTAAATCAACCCTAATGAGTTGTTAATTTCACAAGTTGGTCAGTTGGAATTGTAAATTTAATTTGAAAGTTTTGCCATCTTATTATTATTTTTTGTTCTATCAGCACTGACAATTTCTTCTAAAATGGACTGACAGTCTTTTATATAATTCAAAACCAAACTTGGCAGAGATGTTTTCTATGAGGTCCTACACAAGAGTTGTTACTTTTGTGCAGATTCGTCAAAAAACATAGCCACCATGTGACTTTGAAAATTCTGATTGGTCGATTTTCAAGAAACTTCTTCTCAAGAACCGCTGAAGGGATTGAATTGAAATCTGGTATATATGTTCCTATGAATGTCTTTAACATGTGTTGTTACTGTTTGCACAATTTGAAAATTCAAAATGGCCACCAGCTATCATTATTGTGCATTGGACAATTTGTAATGGCCATTATCCTGACTTGGGTACTTTTCTGCTCTAAATGTGCAGAACTTCTGTTAGACCAGGAAAAACAAAGAGTGACAATCTAAATTTATTTTATGCGACAATATAGTCAATTGTTTTGTCTTGGTCTTCAAATCTGGATTTCTGAGATGCTACAATATCATCCCGAGTTGGAGGTTGTGGAATTGGTGCAAGATGGACCGAGATTCTTCTGGGATCATCTACTTCCAACTGCACATGTTAATTCATTCCTTCATTATCTTGCTGTCTCATACAAATGATGACCCTTAATAGTCTTGGAACATAGGAATATGACTTGTCAGCTTTAACAGGATGCACAGACCATCTAGCTGTCTTTTTGTTGTAACTTCTCTGCCACCTGAAGTAGAAAAATACATACAATGTAATTAACAAGAATAAAACAATAGAATTGAGAGTATGATCTATGGAGCCCTAACTTTCAATTCAAGATGAATATCTCGAATGTATAGTGAATGACAAACTAAACATATCATTACAAGTCCACTTTATGAAGGATTTGAGTGATTTGTAGACAGATTTTAGGTTGTGGTCATCCCTCAAGAAGTTCTACGGCAGGCATCACGAGCTGGTCAATGGTTACAGGGTGTCTGTTATCCAAATCAGACCTGATCTTCATTTGTTGTTGATGTCTTTCCCTTCATCGGATGGGACTTCTACCGGACTTGACCATGGACAACACAGCGGGTTTGCGACTTTCGATTGACCCTTCTGAAGCCTATGATCAAATATCAGATTGCTGCCATAAATAATTACTGAGAAAAATGTTATGAACATCTTGGGACGAACGGATGGACAGAGGTAAAACAGTATACCCCCTCCCCCTTCCAGTGGAGCGGGGGTATAATAAAGCTCCTATGACATATGATCATGCATGGTTCTGTTATTAGGACAAAATTTCAAGTATGTAAGTTACAACTGAAACATATGAAATTAATATGACAAACCTTAGAGTGAAGTTGAAGCTAGGTTCAAAATCTCCATCGTCAGAATCATCACCAACATCACTGCCCTCTTCAGTAATATCTATTGAGAGACTGTAAGAATAAAAAATAATTGTTTATTACAGTGTATGTGTATAATATCGAAACAAATTTTGCTATATGGTTCTGATGTGCAGCTGTATAACGAAAAAGCTTTTCAAATTAATATTAAATCTATATACCGGTACATGTATCCAGCACACATCTACACAACACAATATAAAGAAACAAAATTACATCAAAGTTCCAGGAAAAAATTTTGTGCGCCAGACGTGCGTCAATTCTGTCCCAGTTTGGTTTCATTCCCGTAAGTAGCTAAAGAGGACTGGCCATTTCAGCTTGTGGATTGATGAAAAAGTAACGATGACGCAGAAGCCAACATGATCCCTATATAATATAGCTACTAGTAGTATCACTATGCAAGCCACAATAATTAATAGGAAACTGTTATACGAGTGACTGTGTTGAACAATATTGACAATGTTACCTATAAACATAATGTAGAATATGTCTAATCTTTAACAAAATGAACATACTCAAATGGGTTCACAAATGAACTCGATTTCTCCAGTTTCATCCGTTTCGTTGAAATGTAATGGCTGCTCATTTCTTCTACTCTAGAATTACCTTGGTCAGAATATCTAAATCAAAAGTACAAATATCAATCACTACAAAATCACATTTGTCTGAAATTACCAGTTTTTGTAGTAATTTGCCTAAAAAATTTAGATAATTTTACAAAAACCTGCATGATTTTAACACAGACATGGGCCATCGGTCTACTGTTAAATTCACACACTGTGAAACATGCAAATTGCTATGGATCTTCACATTATTTCTTAAAAATCTTGTTTATAAATCATACTTACAAGATCCAAACTAAACAAGGGCAAAGCATGGCGTATCCCCTTGCCTAAAAATTTGACCCGGTGACCTTGACCTTTGAATTTGAAAATCAATAGGGTTCCAGATCCTCTTAAGGACTAAGTATGTACCAAGTTTGGTCAAAATCCATTGAAGGATGTTGATTCTAGAGTGTTCACAAGGATGTTACGTGGTAAAATTTTGACCCGGTTATCTTGACCTTTGACTTTGAAAATCAACAGGGTTCCAGATCCTCTTAAGGACTAAGTATGTACCAAGTTTGGTCAAAATCCATTGAAGGATGTTGATTCTAGAGTGTTCACAAGGATGTTACGTGGTAAAATTTTGACCCGGTTATCTTGACCTTTGACCTATAAGGCTATGACCTTGAAAATCAATAAGGTTTCGGTATCTTAAGGACTAAGTATGTACCAAGTTTTGTCAAAAATCCATTGAAGGATGTTGATTCTAGTGTTCAGAAGGATGTTATGCGGTAAAAATTTTAGGCTGTGACCTTGATCTTTGACATACGACCTTGAAAATCAATAGGGTTCCAGATTCTCTTAAGGACTAAGTATGTACCAAGTTTGGTCAAAATCCATTGAAGGATGTTGATTCTAGAGTGTTCACAAGGATGTGACGGACGGACGGTAGCGTTACTATATCCCTTGGCAACTTCGTTGGCGAGGGGATAAAAAGCAGTTCAAATGACAATTCTTTAAATAGAAAGCCTTTATATGAAAAATACATATTGATTTCCCTCTATCATGTCTATGTTGATAATTCTAAGATAGTAAAGTATAATTTTGGCTCCCTGAACTAAAAATTATGTCCAAAATTGTTGAAATGTAGTAAAAAACTAGTTAATGTAATGTTTTTAGAATAGTCAAGAAATAAACTTGGTTTGCATAAGGAAATTGAAAACGATTTTCATTTAGTCATAGTCTAAAATATGCAGTTCAGGACATTTCAGTAAAATTTTATAGTCACATATATAGAAAAGTTTCTGAAACTTGCAAATTTCTATGGATCTTCATATTATTTTTTAAAAACCTTGCTTATGTATCATACTTACAGGATCCAAACTAAAAATGCTACTGAAATGACACTTATTTAAATAGAAAGCTTTTTATATAAAAGATACATACTGATTTTCCACTATGGTGATAATTCACAGACAGGAAGATATAATTTTGGCTCCCATAACAAAGTGTTATGTTCAAACTTATTGAAAAGTTCTTTTAACCTTATTTATATAATGTATTTCCAGTACCCAAGATATAAACTTGTTTGCATAAAGGAATTGAAAATGATTTTCATTTAGCCATGGTCTAAAATATGCATTTTAGGACATTTCTGAAATTTTCAGTAAAATTGTGTAGTCATATATAAAAAAAGTTCTGAAACTTGAAAATTTCAATGGATATTCATATCATTTCTTCAAGACCTTGTTTATAATTATATATTATACTTACAGGATCCAAACTAAAAGTGCAATTGAAATGAAGCTTCTTTAAATAGAAAGCTTTTATTTGAAAAATACATACTGATTTTCCATTATAGTGATAATTCGCAGAAAGTAAGGTATATACTTTTGGTTCCCAAAACTAAGTTTCATGTCCAAGTTGTTGAAATTTGATAAAATTAAAAGCCTAATTATATCAAAGAAATAAATTTGCTTGAATAAAAAGAACTTTATAGGGTTTTCATTAAGCCATGTACAGTTTTAATTCTTGCATTAAAAATGAATTGATTCGATATTTTTTTTTAAATTGATAAAAAATATAATAATAAACTGCATTGTCATTGATATCATTTTTGCACTCCCATTTCCCCTTTGCTGGCCTC
Source organism: Bathymodiolus brooksi (assembly GCA_963680875.1). Taxonomy (NCBI): domain Eukaryota; kingdom Metazoa; phylum Mollusca; class Bivalvia; order Mytilida; family Modiolidae; genus Bathymodiolus; species Bathymodiolus brooksi. The sequence goes on along the minus strand of OY804580.1, from coordinate 115,447,865 downwards.
TTAAAATTTGTGTTTGTTTACCTCGCAAATACGGCCGTTTTATGCTACTCATTGACAATAATTTGCTGTTGCCAGGTGCAAAATTACATATATTGATTAATATCTACCGAAAATTATCATAGGCATCATCATAAATTCATAAAATATGAAAAACGATTGAGAAAAGAAGGCAACATGCTCGGCTTACCTATCAACAATAATCAAGCACTTCCTTGAGTTCGCTCCATCCAACGGCAACGGTCCAACTGATCCCCTACATATATCCTGCATTTGTTCCATTTGGAAGATACTTCACTTCTATTCCTCTTTATCTCTGAATCCGTCAAAGTCCGCTTTCTTCCACGCGTTGACAGTTTCTCTTTTGCCCAAGAACCACATGTTGTTTATTGTTTCTAAACAGTGCGCATGCTCAAGACGTGTTCGCATAGAAGGCCATATGAATAGATTTGAATATTGTCATCCGGACAATAATTCTTTTTTGGGTCTTTTTTGTCAAAAAATCGTATCTTTTGCAACATAACTCGGTGTTAATCTTCATTTTATGAAGGTCAGTACGGAAATCGACAATAATTTTGGGTATGAAAAAATAACGCAGCTGGTAGACAATATCCCTTAGTACGGAAATCGACAATAATTTTGGGTATGAAAAAATTAAGCAGCTGGTAGACAATATCCTTTAGTCCTTTAAAGGGATATTGTCTACCAGCTGCGTAATTTTTTCATACCCAAAATTATTGTCGATTTCCGTACTGACCTTCATAAAATGAAGATTAAACACCGAATTATTGATGAATACGCTCCGAAACGTTGTTTTTTCGACTAAAAAAGCTGACCATCGTTACCGGAAGCTAATTAATTATGCACTGACCTGGGCGAGGCCAACTCTATTTATTTATCTATTTTTATGTCAGTAGCCCGGATGCTGCAGCATGGATATTGAGGTAAGTTTCTATAAAAGTTGAGGAAAAAAGCTATTTGCGAATCGATTGTATCTTAAAAGACGTAGAATAAATAATTTCTGTATCAGGAATAGATTTTCTTTGATGAAAACTACATGCCTTAACAGATTCAGCCGATATTTCCACGATAACCATTGAAAACATGCCAGGAGGCACCCTATGGGGACAAGCTCAACTACGTATTTTCGATCGGAAATTTTTGCCGGCGTTAAAAATAACTAAATTAGTTTTTTTCTTCTTATAAGTTATGAAGTTGTTTCCCGAGATTTTGATACACGTGTTAAATTAATTTATTTTAGCCAGTTTACCGACAATATGAAAACAGAGACATACATGTAGAACACAGTGAAATACATGTCTGATGAAAACGAATGACGTAGCCAGTGTTGTTTTATTTGTTAATTGACTGGAATGTTTCAGAGAAATTTGGGCTGGATTAGAAACAAAAGAGACCTTACTTCTAGTTCCACAAGACAGTTGCTGCAAAATAATATGGGACTGACCATTTACCTTGAAGGGGGCTATGTCACGTAGAAATGTTTTTTTTCAGACGCCACAGAAATCATATTTTCTTATTTTCCAATCTAATTAAAACAAGGTGAACTGTGATCTAATTCTCACTTATGATACCCCTGCCACTTCCCATGATATGGGGTACCTATATGAAGCTTGTGACCAAATACCAGATTTCTGCCATCAATAGTTGTTGAGAAAAATGTGCATATATGTTCAATGTGGATAAAAACCAACTAAGTCGGCAAACAGGAAGTAGGAATCTGATGGTTCCAAAAACGCTTCCCACGATATGGCATACCTATGTGAAGCTTGTGACCAAATATCAGATTTCTGCCATCAATAGTTGCTGAGAAAAATGTGACGAAAAATATTTTGGAAGGACGGACGGACAGAGGTAAAACAGTATACCTCCCTCCCCCTTCGGGGACCGGGGTATAATTAGATCTAAAATAGGGAGCAAGCGCGTAGATCTAATTTTAATTAGATTGGCGAAGTGCTGGAATAAATGTTTTTCTTCAAAATGTTGTATATGATTATACTGTGAAAATGGCAAGTATATGATTATACTGTGAAAATGTCAAGTCAGAATATATTTTTTTCTCCTGTCCAGCCAAATTTTTTTTCTTCAAGATTCAGAATCAAAATAATTTTTAGGGAAAACAACATAAAATTAAAATTGAATAGTTTGAGGGGTAAATTGATAAAAAAAAATTGCAAGACCAAAATGGTTCTCCCATATACCAACAAAAAACGAAATAAAACTGTGGTCATAAGAAAGTCCCACGAGAAAATCTTTCCTTCCAAAATAAGACCTTTTTTTATTTCTCTAAGCTGAATTTGTGCAAACTATTTCACTTATAATGAATTATATTTCTTTTTTAAATAGAGCTCATTTTTCTAGATGAATGTATAACCATCTGTCTTTACTCTGTTTTTATTAAATCTCTTGTCTTTATTACAGGACTTTGATCGGATTGTCCTTGATGAGGCAGTGTTGGGGATTGCTAGAATGTTTCGAGAGGAACTTGTAGTAATGCCCCATGATGAGGATTACAACAGATCCAATAGGTATGCAGCCTACCGCCAGTATACCATTTGGGCACATGGCCGACTTGGAGCTGGGGTCAGACGTGTGATCCCAAGCTGTTGTACTTGGAAAATTAGGGACAAGTATCCTGATCTATATGGACAATACAAGGGTTTCATTCCTAGACGATTTAATTAAAACTTGTTCATGAAATATTTTGTATTTTATCCCATATACCCTATAATGATAAAGTTTACCACTTGCTTCCCTATGGTCGGTGGTTGTCTGGGTACTCTGGCTTCCTCCACCACTAAAACTGGTCGCCATGATATAGCTGAAATATTGCTGAAAGTGGCGTTAAAACACCAAAAAATAAAAAATAAATCAACCCTAATGAGTTGTTAATTTCACAAGTTGGTCAGTTGGAATTGTAAATTTAATTTGAAAGTTTTGCCATCTTATTATTATTTTTTGTTCTATCAGCACTGACAATTTCTTCTAAAATGGACTGACAGTCTTTTATATAATTCAAAACCAAACTTGGCAGAGATGTTTTCTATGAGGTCCTACACAAGAGTTGTTACTTTTGTGCAGATTCGTCAAAAAATATAGCCACCATGTGACTTTGAAAATTCTGATTGGTCGATTTTCAAGAAACTTCTTCTCAAGAACCGCTGAAGGGATTGAATTGAAATCTGGTATATATGTTCCTATGAATGTCTTTAACATGTGTTGTTACTGTTTGCACCATTTGAAAATTCAAAATGGCCACCAGCGGAGGTCAAAGTTTGCATTGAAACCCTATGGGAAACAACATTTTCATCTTCTTCTTGAGAAGAGCCGAACAGAATTTAACCAAACTTGGCAGAGATGTTTCTTGTGAGGTCCTAAAAAGTTGTCCTGGTTTGTACTAACTAGACCAACACACTGAGTGCTATCATTATTGTGCATTAGACAATTTGTAATGGCCATTATCCTGACTTGGGTACTTTTCTGCTCTAAATGTGCAAAACCTCTGTTAGACCAGGAAAAACAAAGAGTGACAATCTAAATTTATTTTATGCGACAATATAGTCAATTGTTTTGTCTTGGTCTTCAAATCTGGATTTCTGAGATGCTACAATATCATCCCGAGTTGGAGGTTGTGGAATTGGTGCAAGATGGACCGAGATTCTTCTGGAATCATCTACTTCCAACTGCACATGTTAATTCATTCCTTCATTATCTTGCTGTCTCATACAAATGATGACCCTTAATAGTCTTGGAACATAGGAATATGACTTGTCAGCTTTAACAGGCTGCACAGACCATCTAGCTGTCTTTTTGTTGTAACTTCTCTGCCACCTGAAGTAGAAAAATACATACAATGTAATTCACAAGAATAAACAATAGAATTGAGATTATGACCTATGGAGCCCTAACTTTTAATTCAAGATGAATATCTCGAATGTATAGTGAATGACAAACTAAACATATCATTACAAGTCCACTTTATGAAGGATTTGAGTGATTTGTAGACAGATTTTAGGTTGTGGTCATCCCTCAAGAAGTTCTACGGCAGGCATCACGAGCTGGTCAATGGTTACAGGGTGTCTGTTACCCAAATCAGACCTGATCTTCATTTGTTGTTGATGTCTTTCCCTTCATCGGATGGGACTTCTACCGGACTTGACCATGGACAACACAGCGGGTTTGTGACTTTCGAGTGACCCTTCTGAAGCCTATGATCAAATATCAGATTGCTGCCATAAATAATTACTGAGAAAAATGTTATGAACATCTTGGGACGAACGGATGGACAGAGGTAAAACAGTATACCCCCTCCCCCTTCCAGCGGAGCGGGGGTATAATAAAGCTCCTATGACATATGATCATGCATGGTTCTGTTATTAGGACAAAATTTCAAGTATGTAAGTTACAACTGAAACATATGAAATTAACATGACAAACCTTAGAGTGAAGTTGAGGCTAGGTTCAAAATCTCCATTGTCAGAATCATCACTAACATCACTGCCCTCTTCAGTAACATCTATTGAGAGACTGTAAGAATAAATAATAATTGTTTATTGCAGTGTATGTGTATAATATCGAAACAAATTTTGCTATATGGTTCTGATGTGCAGCTGTATATCGAAAAAGCTTTTCAAAATAATATTAAATCTATATACATGTATCCAGCACACATCTACACAACCCAATATAAAGAGACAAAATTACATCAAAGTTCCAGGAAAAAATTTTGTGCGCCAGACGTGCGTCAATTCTGTCCCAGTTTGGTTTCATTCCCGTAAGTAGCTAAAGAGGATTGGCCATTTCAGCTTGTGGATTGATGAAAATGTAACGATAACGCAGAAGCCAATATGATCCCTATATAATATAGCTACTAGTAGTATCACTATGCAAGCCACAATAATTAATAGGAAACTGTTATACAAGTGACTGTGTTGAACAATATTGACAATGTTACCTATAAACATAATGTAGAATATGTCTAATCTTTAACAAAATGAACATACTCAAATGGGTTCACAAATGAACTCGATTTCTCCAGTTTCATCGTTTCGTTGAAATGTGATGGCTGCTCATTTCTTCTACTCTAGAATTACCTTGGTCAGAATATCTAAATCAAAAGTACAAATATCAATCACTACAAAATCACATTTGTCTGAAATTACCAGTTTTTGTAGTAATTTGCCTAAAAAATTTAGATAATTTTACAAAAACCTGCATGATTTCAACACAGACATGGGCCATCGGTCTACTGTTAAATTCACACACTGTGAAACATGCAAATTGCTATGGATCTTCACATTATTTCTTAAAAATCTTGTTTATAAATCATACTTACAAGATCCAAACTAAACAAGGGCAAAGCGTGGCATATCCCCTTGCCTAAATATTTGACCCGGTGACCTTGACCTTTGACTTTGAAAATCAATAGGGTTCCAGATTCTCTTAAGGACTAAGTATGTACCAAGTTCGGTCAAAATCCATTGAAGGATGTTGATTCTAGAGCGTTCACAAGGATGTTATGCGGTAAAAATTTTACCCGGTTATCTTGACCTTTGACCTATAAGGCTATGACCTTGAAAATCAATAAGGTTTCGGTATCTTAAGGACTAAGTATGTACCAAGTTTTGTCAAAAATCCATTGAAGGATGTTGATTCTAGTGTTCACAAGGATGTTATGCGGTACAAATTTTAGCCTGTGACCTTGATCTTTGACATACGACCTTAAATATCAATAGGGTTCCAGATTCTCTTAAGGACTAAGTATGTACCAAGTTTGGTCAAAATCCATTGAAGGATGTTGATTCTAGAGTGTTCACAAGGATGTGACGGACGGACGGTAGCATTACTATATCCCTTGGCAACTTCGTTGGCGAGGAGATAAAAAGCAGTTCAAATGACAATTCTTTAAATAGAAAGCCTTTATATGAAAAATACATATTGATTTCCCTCTATCATGTCTATGTTGATAATTCTAAGATAGTAAAGTATAATTTTGGCTCCCTGAACTAAAAATTATGTCCAAAATTGTTGAAATGTAGTAAAAAACTAGTTAATGTAATGTTTTTAGAATAGTCAAGAAATAAACTTGGTTTGCATAAGGAAATTGAAAACGATTTTCATTTAGTCATAGTCTAAAATATGCAGTTCAGGACATTTCAGTAAAATTTTATAGTCACATATATAGAAAAGTTTCTGAAACTTGCAAATTTCTATGGATCTTCATATTATTTTTTAAAAACCTTGTTTATGTATCATACTTACAGAATCCAAACTAAAAATGCTACTGAAATGACACTTATTTAAATGGAAAGCTTTTCATATAAAAGATACATACTGATTTTCCACTATGGTGATAATTCACAGACAGGAAGATATAATTTTGGCTCCCATAGCAAAGTGTTATGTTCAAACTTATTGAAAAGTACTTTTATCCTTATTTATGTAATGTATTTCCAGTACCCAAGATATAAACTTGTTTGCATAAAGGAATTGAAAATGATTTTCATTTAGCCATGGTCTAAAATATGCATTTTAGGACATTTCTGAAATTTTCAGTAAAATTTTGTAGTCATATATAAAAAAAGTTCTGAAACTTGAAAATTTCAATGGATATTCATATCATTTCTTCAAAACCTTGTTTATAATTATATATTATACTTACAGGATCCAAACTAAAAGTGCAATTGAAATGAAGCTTTTAAATAGAAAGCTTTTATTTGAAAAATACATACTGATTTTCCATTATAGTGATAATTCGCAGAAAGTAAGGTATATACTTTTGGTTCCCAAAACTAAGTTTCATGTCCAAGTTGTTGAAATTTGATAAAATTAAAAGCCTAATTATATCAAAGAAATAAATTTGCTTGAATAAAAAGAACTTTATAGGGTTTTCATTAAGCCATGTAGTTTTAATTCGTGTATTAAAAATGAATTGATTCGATTTTTTTTTTTTAAATTGATAATAATAAACTGCATTGTCATTGATATCATTTTTGCACTCCCATTTCCCCTTTGCTGGCCTCTTAAAATTTGTGTTTGTTTACCTCGCAAATACGGCCGTTTTATGCTACCCATTGACAATAATTTGCTGTTGCCAGGTGCCAAATTACATATATTGATTAATATCTACCGAAAATGATCATAGGCATCATCATAAATTCATAAAATATGAAAAACGATTGAGAAAAGAAGGCAACATGCTCGGCTTACCTATCAACAATAATCAAGCACTTCCTTGAGTTCGCTCCATCCAACGGCAACGGTCCAACTGATCCCCTACATATATCCTGCATTTGTTCCATTTGGAAGATATTTCACTTCTATTCCTCTTTATCTCTGAATCCGTCAAAGTCCGCTTTCTTCCACGCGTTGACAGTTTCTCTTTTGCCCAAGAACCACATGTTGTTTATTGTTTCTAAACAGTGCGCATGCTCAAGATGTGTTCGCATAGAAGGCCATATGAACAGATTTGAATATTGTCATCCGGACAATAATTCTGATAACGATAGTTTTGGGTCTTTTTCGTATCTTTTGCAACATAACTCGGTGTTAATCTTCATTTTATGAAGGTCAGTACGGAAATCGACAATAATTTTGGGTATGAAAAAATTACGCAGCTGGTAGACAATATCCCTTTAATGAAAACCCTATAAAGTTCTTTTTATTCAAGCAAATTTATTTCTTTGATATACAACATATAATTAGGCTTTTAATTTTATCAAATTTCAACAACTTGGACAAGAAACTTAGTTTTGGGAACCAAAAGTATATACCTTACTTTCTGCGAATTATCACTATAATGGAAAATCAGTATGTATTTTTCAAATAAAAGCTTTCTATTTAAAGAAGCTTCATTTCAATTGCACTTTTAGTTTGGATCCTGTAAGTATAATATATAATTATAAACAAGGTTTTGAAGAAATGATATGAATATCCATTGAAATTTTCAAGTTTCAGAACTTTTTTTATATATGACTACAAAGTTTACTGAAAATTTCAGAAATGTCTTAAAATGCATATTTTAGACCATGGCTAAATGAAAATCATTTTAATTCCTTTATGCAAACAAGTTCATATCTTGGGTACTGGAAATACATTACATAAATAAGGTTAAAAGTACTTTCAACAAGTTTGAACATAACACTTTGTTATGGGAGCCAAAATTATATCTTCCTGTCTGTGAATTATTACCATAGTGGAAAATCCGTATGTATCTTTTATATAAAAAGCTTTCCATTTAAATAAGTGTCATTTCAGTAGCATTTTTAGTTTGGATCCTGTAAGTATGATACATAAACAAGGTTTTTAAAAAATAATATGAAGATCCATAGAAATTTGCAAGTTTCAGAAACTTTTCTATATATGTGACTATAAAATTTTACTGAAATGTCCTGAACTGCATATTTTAGACTATGACTAAATGAAAATCGTTTTCAATTTCCTTATGCAAACCAAGTTTATTTCTTGACTATTCTAAAAACATTACATTAACTAGTTTTTTTACTACATTTCAACAATTTTGGACATAATTTTTAGTTCAGGGAGCCAAAATTATACTTTACTATCTTAGAATTATCAACATAGACATGATAGAGGGAAATCAATATGTATTTTTCATATAAAGGCTTTCTATTTAAAGAATTGTCATTTGAACTGCTTTTTATCCCCTCGCCAACGAAGTTGCGAAGGGATATAGTAACGCTACCGTCCGTCACATCCTTGTGAACACTCTAGAATCAACATCCTTCAATGGATTTTGACCAAACGTGGTACATACTTAGTCCTTAAGAGAATTTGAAACCCTATTGATTTTCAAGGTCAAAGGTCAAGGTCACAGGGTCAAATTTTTACTGCGTAACATCCTTGTGAACACTCTAGAATCAACATCCTTTAATGGATTTTGACCAAACTTGTTACATACTTAGTCCTTAAGAGAATCTGGAACCCTATTGATTTTCAAGGTCGTATGTCAAAGATCAAGGTCACAGGCTAAAATGTTTACCGCATAACATCCTTGTGAACACTAGAATCAACATCCTTCAATGGATTTTTGACAAAACTTGGTACATACTTAGTCCTTAAGATAGACGAAACTCTATTGATTTTCAAGGTCATAGCCTTATAGGTCAAAGGTCAAGATAACCGGGTCAAAATTTTACCGTGTAACATCCTTGTGAACACTCTAGAATCAACATCCTTCAATGGATTTTGACCAAGCTTGGTACATACTTAGTCCTTAAGAGAATCTGGAACCCTATTGATTTTCAAAGTCAAAGGTCAAGGTCACCGGGTCAAATTTTTAGGCGAGGGGATATGCCACGTTTTGCCCTTGTTTAGTTTGGATCTTGTAAGTATGATTAATAAACAAGATTTTTAAGAAATAATGTGAAGATCCATAGCAATTTGCATGTTTCACAGTGTGTGAATTTAACAGTAGACCGATGGCCCATGTCTGTGTTAAAATCATGCAGGTTTTTGTAAAATTATCTAAATTTTTTAGGCAAATTACTACTAAAACTGGTAATTTCAGACAAATGTGATTTTGTAGTGATTGATATTTGTACTTTTGATTTAGATATTCTGACCAAGGTAATTCTAGAGTAGAAGAAATGAGCAGCCATCACATTTCAACGAAACGGATGAAACTGGAGAAATCGAGTTCATTTGTGAACCCATTTGAGTATGTTCATTTTGTTAAAGATTAGACATATTCTACATTATGTTTATAGGTAACATTGTCAATATTGTTCAACACAGTCACTTGTATAACAGTTTCCTATTAATTATTGTGGCTTGCATAGTGATACTACTAGTAGCTATATTATATAGGGATCATGTTGGCTTCTGCGTCATCGTTACATTTTCATCAACCCACAAGCTGAAATGGCCAGTCCTCCTTAGCTACTTACGGGAATGAAACCAAACTGGGACAGAATTGACGCACGTCTGGCGCACCAAATATTTTCCTGGAACTTTGATGTAATTTTGTCTCTTTATATTGTGTTGTGTAGATGTGTGCTGGATAGATGTATAAAGATTTAATATTATTTTGAAAAGCTTTTTCGTTATACAGCTGCACATCAGAACCATATAGCAAAATTTGTTTCGATATTATACACATACACTGTAATAAACAATTATTTTTTATTCTTACAGTCTCTCAATAGATATTACTGAAGAGGGCAGTGATGTTGGTGATGATTCTGACGATGGAGATTTTGAACCTAGCCTCAACTTCACTCTAAGGTTTGTCATGTTAATTTCATATGTTTCAGTTGTAACTTACATACTTGAAATTTTGTCCTAATAACAGAACCATGCATGATCATATGTCATAGGAGCTTTATTATACCCCCGCTCCACTGGAAAGGGGTAGGTATACTGTTTTACCTCTGTCCGTCCGTTTGTCCCAAGATGTTCATAACATTTTTCTCAGTAATTATTTATGGCAGCAATCTGATATTTGATCATAGGCTTCAGAAGGGTCAATCGAAAGTCGCAAACCCGCTGCGTTGTCCATGGTCAAGTCTGGTAGAAGTCCCATCCGATGAAGGGAAAGACATCAACAACAAATGAAGATCAGGTCTGATTTGGGTAACAGACACCCTGTAACCATTGACCAGCTCGTGATGCCTGCCGTAGAACTTCTTGAGGGATGACCACAACCTAAAATCTGTCTACAAATCACTCAAATCCTTCATAAAGTGGACTTGTAATGATATGTTTAGTTGCTCATTCACTATACATTCGAGATATTCATCTTGAATTGAAAGTTAGGGCTCCATAGATCATAATCTCTATTGTTTTATTCTTGTGAATTACATTGTAAGTATTTTTCTACTTCAGGTGGCAGAGAAGTTACAACAAAAAGACAGCTAGATGGTCTGTGCAGCCTGTTAAAGCTGACAAGTCATATTCCTATGTTCCAAGACTATTAAGGGTCATCATTTGTATGAGACTGCAAGATAATGAAGGAATGAATTAACGTGTGCAGTTGGAAGTAGATGATCCCAGAAGAATCTCGGTCCATCTTGCACCAATTCCACAACCTCCAACTCGGGATGATATTGTAGCATCTCAGAAATCCAGATTTGAAGACCAAGACAAAACAATTGACTATATTGTCGCATAAAATAAATTTAGATTGTCACTCTTTGTTTTTCCTGGTCTGACAGAAGTTCTGCACATTTAGAGCAGAAAAGTACCCAAGTCGGGATAATGGGCATTACAAATTGTCCAATGCACAATAATGATAACACTCAGTGTGTTGGTCTAGTAAGTACAAACCAGGACAACTCTTTAGGACCTCACAAGAAACATCTCTGCCAAGTTTGGTTAAATTCTGTTCGGCTGTTCTCAAGAAGAAGATGAAAATGTTGTTTCCCATAGGGTTTCAATGCAAACTTTGACCTCCGCTGGTCGCCATTTTGAATTTTCAAATGGCGCAAACAGTAACAACACATGTTAAAGACATTCATAGGAACATATATACCAGATTTCAATTCAATCCCTTCAGCGGTTCTTGAGAAGAAGTTTCTTGAAAATCGACCAATCAGAATTTTCAAAGTCACATGGTGTTTTTTGACGAATCTGCACAAAAGTAACAACTCTTGTGTAGGACCTCATTGAAAACATCTCTGCCAAGTTTGGTTTTGAATTATATAAAAGACTGTCAGTCCATTTTAGAAGAAGTTGTCAGTGCTGATAGAACAAAAAATAATAATAAGATGGCAAAACTTTCAAATTAAATTTACAATTCCAACTGACCAACTTGTGAAATTAACAACTCATTAGGGTTGATTTATTTTTTATTTTTGGTGTTTTAACGCCACTTTCAGCAATATTTCAGCTATATCATGGCGACCAGTTTTAGTGGTGGAGGAAACCAGAGTACCCAGACAACCACCGACCATAGGGAAGCAAGTGGTAAACTTTATCATTAGGGTATATGGGATAAAATACAAAATATTTCATGAACAAGTTTTAATTAAATCGTCTAGGAATGAAACCCTTGTATTGTCCATATAGATCAGGATATTTGTCCCTAATTTTCCAAGTACAACAGCTTGGGATCACACGTCTGACCCCAGCTCCAAGTCGGCCATGTGCCCAAAACTACAAGTTCCTCTCGAAACATTCTAGCAACCCCCAACACTTCCTCATCAAGGACAATCAGATCAAAGTCCTGTAATAAAGACAAGAGATTTAATAAAAACAGAGTAAAGACAGATGGTTATACATTCATCTAGAAAAATGAGCTTTATTTAAAAAAGAAATATAATTCATTATAAGTGAAATAGTTTGCACAAATTCAGTTTAGAGAAATAAAAAAAAGTCTTATTTTGGAAGGAAAGATTTTCTCGTGGGACTTTCTTATGACCACAGTTTTATTTCGTTTTTTTGTTGGTATATGGGAGAACCATTTTGGTCTTGCAAATTTTTTTTTATCAATTTACCCCTCGAGCTATTCAATTTTAATTTTATGGTTTTTTTCCTAAAAATTATTTTGATTCTGAATCTTGAAGAAAAAAATTTGGCTGGACAGGAGAAAAAAATATATTCCGACTTGACATTTTCACAGTATAATCATATACTTGCCATTTTCACAGTATAATCGTATACAAAATTTTGAAGAAAAAAAAATTATTCCAGCACTTCGCCAATCCAATTAAAATTAGATCTACGCACTTGCTCCCTATTTTAGATCTAATTATACCCCCGCTCCCCGAAGGGGGAGGGGGTATACTGTTTTACCTCTGTCCGTCCGTCCTTCCAAAATATTTTTCGTCATATTTTTCTCAGCAACTATTGATGGCAGAAATCTGATATTTGGTCATAAGCTTCACATAGGTATGCCATATCGTGGGAAGCGTTTTTGGAACCATCAGATTCCTACTTCCTGTTTGCCGACTTAGTTGGTTTTTATCCACATTGAACATATATGCACATTTTTCTCAACAACTATTGATGGCAGAAATCTGGTATTTGGTCACAAGCTTCATATAGGTACCCCATATCATGGGAAGTGGCAGGGGTATCATAAGTGAGAATTAGATCACAGTTCACCTTGTTTTAATTAGATTGGAAAATAAGAAAATATGATTTCTGTGGCGTCTGAAAAAAACCATTTCTACGTGACATAGCCCCCTTCAAGGTAAATGGTCAGTCCCATATTATTTTGCAGCAACTGTCTTGTGGAACTAGAAGTAAGGTCTCTTTTGTTTCTAATCCAGCCGAAATTTCTCTGAAACATTCCAGTCAATTAAGAAATAAAACAACACTGGCTACGTCATTCGTTTTCATCAGACATGTATTTCACTGTGTTCTACATGTATGTCTCTGTTTTCATATTGTCGGTAAACTGGCTAAAATAAATTAATTTAACACGTGTATCAAAATCTCGGGGAACAACTTCATAACTTATAAAAAGAAAAAAACTAATTTAGTTATTTTTAACGCCGGCAAAAATTTCCGATCGAAAATACGTAGTTGAGCTTGTCCCCATAGGGTGCCTCCTGGCATGTTTTCAATGGTTATCGTGGAAATATCGGCTGAATCTGTTAAGGCATGTAGTTTTCATCAAAGAAAATCTATTCCTGATACAGAAATTATTTATTCTACGTCTTTTAGATACAATCGGTTCGCAAATAGCTTTTTTCCTCAACTTTTATAGAAACTTACCTCAATATCCATGGTGCAGCATCCGGGCTACTGACATAAAAATAGATAAATAAATAGAGTTGGCCTCGCCCAGGTCAGTGCATAATTAATTAGCTTCCGGTAACGATGGTCAGCTTTTTTAGTCGAAAAAACAACGTTTCGGGGCGTATTCATCAATAATTCGGTGTTTAATCTTCATTTTATGAAGGTCAGTACGGAAATCGACAATAATTTTGGGTATGAAAAAATTAGGCAGCTGGTAGACAATATCCCTTTAAGCACTGATATGGAAAATTGTCACAACTGCAGCGTTTATCGACGAAATGAAAGGGTACTGCTTAAGTTGCAGGCTTGAGGCTGTTTCACACTCTTTTTAGGGTATAAATTATGTTTTTTGAAAACCCTACTGTGACCACAGGGCCTTGTCACTATCCAGGTAAATATACTATCAATGTATAAACATATACATGGGCGTACATCTTTTTTTACCCCCGCTCGCTTCAAGTCGTGTTTGTTTTTTAAATTCCTTCTAATATATTCAAAACCCTGTTTGGTTCAACTCCCAAGACCTTATTCTTTTCAAAAAATATCATGACCCCCCCCTCGACTACCTCTTGTGAAGGCGCAGCAGTCGTTTTTGTCAGGAATTCGCCCGAGTAGAGAACAACATGGACCCAAAGTGAAAGTAACAGCGCCACCGGAAGTTCAGAACTCTCGGGGTTTTACCATTCGATATTTGGTTTTCTCGCTGGTTATCGTGTTTCTAAGTATAAGATACCGCGGGAAATAACAGACGAAATAATAAATTAAAGAAAATGGACAGCAATCAAGAAAAAGCCTTGAAAATGGCATTTATCATTCATTGTATGTACAAGTCAAAAATGTTCAGTTTTCACTTCAAATCGTCCCGCTCGTTTAATGATGTTTGTAAAAGCTTGTAAAAGATAAGAAGATTCATGAGGCTAGAGCCTTTAATTTCACATACAGGTATATTGATGACGTTTTATCTATCAATAATTCTAGATTTGCAGAATTTCTTCCATTGATATATCCTCCAGAGCTGGAAGTTAAAGAGACCACCGATACAGCTTCGTCCGCATCATTTTTGGACTTATACCTCGAATTTGACGACAGTGGTCAACTCAGTACTAAAATTTATGATAAGCGGGACGACTTCAATTTTAAAATCATAAATTTTCCAAATATGTGCAGCAATATACCAGCTTCTCCTGCATATGGTGTTTACATCTCGCAATTGATTCGCTATGCAAGGGGCAGTAGCAATTATTCTGATTTCCTGAAACGTCATCTTCATCTGAGAAACAGGCTACTGGACCAGGGCTATAAAAAGATTCGCCTTATTCGATCTCTTAAAAAGTTTATATTCCGATACCAATATCTTGTCGAAATATATTCCGTCTCTGCAGAAAAAATTATAAGCGATGCATTTTCATATAGTGAAAATGTATAAAGATAAAGAGTCAAATATGTCAAGAATTTTTTTTGTCAATGTGTGACGTAAAAATATTTTTGACATTTACGTCACCGAATATGGTACTGCTTTGACAACTATTTTACCTATTTTGTTCCTGTATTTAAAAACTGTTACAGTGACAGCCGGAACCTTTGAACCGTAATGAGAGCGGGAGGTTTGGCGCCTTAAAATCTGATTCAACCCACCATTTCTTTAGAAATGCCTGTACCAAGTCAGGGTCATTACGGTTTTCACAGTTTTCCGGTTGTTGACTGATTTTGTCTGTTTATATAATTATGAGTTTTGACTTTCCCTTTGTAAGATTGTTCGGAGTTCGGTAATTTTGTTATTACCTTTATTATGTTTGAATCTTAACGGTATTTTCCTTACCTCAAAGCTAAAACCCCGAGAGTTCCGAACTTCCGTTTTTTTTTTTAGGTGGCGCTGTTACTTTCACTTTGGGGCCATGTTGTTCTCTACTCGGGCGAATTCCTGACAAAAACGACCGCTGCGCCTTCACAAGAGGTAGTCGAGGGGAGGTCATGATATTTTTTGAAAAGAATAAGGTCTTGGGAGTTGAACCAAACAGGGTTTTGAATATATTAGAAGGAATTTAATAAACAAACCGCCCTTGTATATGTTTATACATTGATAGTATATTTACCTTGATAGTGACAAGGTCCTGTGCTGTGACTGAGAATTTTATAGAACAGTTCCTTTACTTAAATTTGTGTCTAAGAGAAAACTGATTGCATAGTTTTCGATTTACGACTTCTGTCTACCCCTTAATTACTCACGGCTGGTAATCGGCACAAGCAGAACAGTTGGTTCTGCAAAGAAATTGAATGAATCTTACGGGAGTGTCAACAGTCATGGGCTATGGGCATGCGCCAACATTTTAACACCCAAAACCGGCACGGGCCAAATCCGGTGTCGTAAAATTTTTAGCTACCCATGAAAATTAGCTACCTCAAATTTCCGGTAGCTAATTTTCATACGGCGGAGCATAATAATTAGCTACCTATGAAAATTAGCTACTTGTAGCATAAACTTATAGGATTTGTCTCCCTTATTATGTTTACCAAAATACAGATTGTGTATTTCCAATGGAGAGACAAAATGAAAAACTGCATGTACATAAACAGGAAAAGAGTTACTGATTGACAAAGAGAGACATATATATCTCAGGGGCGGATCCAGGGGGGCCCCCCCCTAAAATTGGAAAAATATAATTTTTTTGGCGTAAAATCGTGATTTTTCACACGAAATACCCCAAAATTTTCGTGCCTCCCTCCGCTCGGGGCATTTTTTTTAAGTGCGCCCCCCCCTAACTTGAAATCCTGGATCTGTACACAATATAAAATAAAATAAACAATAGATATTAGTGGTGTTCATAGTTGAAAAACAAAATGCTACCTATATGGCTGTATAGCATGTGATTAAGTTACAAACTATCTTTTTTCAATTTACCATTGCTATGTATCATTTTTACAGCTATTAAAAAATAGATTGGTGGACTATATATGGTAGAATTTAATATTTATGTGATGTTCAAACTATGCAAATTATTCTTTAACTTAATAAGATCATTTATGATAATTATTAATCACACTTTTATTATTGCTAACCGTGTTACCCTCTTGAAATAAAGAAATTAACTCATTTACTTACTTATTGACACTATCTTCTGAATTCAAGAAATAAATAAAATTATGTTCCATATATATTTAATAATGAAAGTTGGGAACTTTATTTATTACAATTTTAAAGAACTGGTAGCTACATGTATTAGATTAATTTCAATTCGAAACTGAAACTATTTGCACACTCTTGATGACAATTTCTTATTTGGATTTTGTAAAAATAGAACCCTAAATCATAAATTTCCAACAGAATGTGGAAGATGGCAAAATATGTGTACAGAACATGGTTTGACCCGATCGGGACTCGAACCCACGATCTACCGCATTCGAGGCGAGCACGCTAACGATTACACTACCGATGAGAGTCTTTGGTGAGCATTTCTGGTCTGTTTCTCAGGGAATACATATATTGTCAAGGGGCGGATCCAGGATTTCAAGTTAGGGGGGGTAAATTTTTTAAAAATTGCGCCGAGCGGAGGGAGGCGCGAAAAATTTTGGGGTATTTCGTGTGAAAAATCACTATTTTATGCCAAAAAATCCGCCCCTGTAGTCTACATAAATGACAATAGATAACGTAACAATACAAAATACATTGCGCAACGCACGGTCAACTTTTTGCGCTTTCACAATCCTTCGGCAGAAGACACATAAAAAGCGACTTTTTGAGTACATGTATATAAACAAATTCATATTTCAAAACAAAGATTATCAACTGGTATTTGTTGCTTATAATGCAAAGCACTCAGAATTAAGGAGAAAGAGCAAAGACTGGTTGCTTCGGAATCAGGATAATGTGTCAGAGTGGAGCGACATGTATATCCGCGGACTGTTGTTTCCGTTAGCTAACACTATAAAAAAAAACTAAGCGTGTTGGTCTAGAAAAAAGCGGACATCATCATCATCTCATTAACTTGGTCTCGCCATGATATAGCTATAAAATTGCTGAGTTGGCGTTAAAAAACAATCGCTCACTAAAGCTGTTACGTACAGTTTTTATATTTCCCCGACAATGTACGTATATTGTGTTTATTCTGCAATGTCTTATAGTTAAAAAAAAACAACTGGCAAATTATCTAAAAAGAGCAGAAACAGACATCGTTCTAAGCGTTTTAGACGTCCGCGCTTATAGTGTAAGTTTCTCGGCGTCGCTCGACATGAATCAGTTACCAGAAAAACTATATCTTGGTCAAAATCTTAAGCAATATGTGATATATAAAATCCTTAGGTACAGACAAAACAGATGTCACACCAATGAGGAGCGATGGACAGATCACAGCTGACACAAAGCAAAAATCCAACATCCCCAACAGTGTCAGTCCGTATTCACCGTAGAATCACAAGACAACATCCCCGACTGCACCAAAACCCACATCATAAAAACAGCACTCCCAATATCTCTACCAGGTGTAAAAGAAACTCGTACATAACATCAATGCCCATAGATTTTGTGCTCCCAAAACTATTAAATTATTTGGCTTTCCAATCTTTTGATCTTGAGCTACCTGATGAAGGTTATTCCAGAAACGTTCATGTGCACTAAATTTGATATCTACGTTTTTATTACCTCTTTTTAGCAATGTAGCTATCTGAATGTTTTCTTTGAAAACAAGATACACTCATTGTTTAATATGATAGATACAAAATGTATGTACAATTTCCAGGTAAATTAGTTACCTGTATCTCTTATGAAAATTATGTGTACAGAACTAAGTCAGATAAAAGGTGCATTCATATTGGTACAGAACTAAGTCAGATAAAAGGTACATTCATATTGGTACAGAACTAAGTCAGATAAAAGGTACATTCATATTGGTACAGAACTAAGTCAGATAAAAGGTACATTCATATTGGTACAGAACTAAGTCAGATAAAAGGTACATTCATGTTGGTACAGAACTAAGTCAGATAAAAGGTACATTCATATTGGTACAGGACTAAGTCAGATAAAAGGTACATTCATATTGGTACAGAACTAAGTCAGATAAAAGGTACATTCATATTGGTACAGAACTAAGTCAGATAAAAGGTACATTCATATTGGTACAGAACTAAGTCAGATAAAAGGTACATTCATATTGGTACAGAACTAAGTCAGATAAAAGGTACATTCATGTTGGTACAGAACTAAGTCAGATAAAAGGTACATTCATATTGGTACAGAACTAAGTCAGATAAAAGGTACATTCATATTGGTACAGAACTAAGTCAGATAAAAGGTACATTCATATTGGTACAGAACTAAGTCAGATAAAAGGTACATTCATATTGGTACAGAACTAAGTCAGATAAAAGGTACATTCATATTGGTACAGAACTAAGTCAGATAAAAGGTACATTCATGTTGGTACAGAACTAAGTCAGATAAAAGGTACATTCATATTGGTACAGAACTAAGTCAGATAAAAGGTACATTCATGTTGGTACAGAACTAAGTCAGATAAAAGGTACATTCATGTTGGTACAGAACTAAGTCAGATAAAAGGTACATTCATATTGGTACAGAACTAAGTCAGATAAAAGGTACATTCATATTGGTACAGAACTAAGTCAGATAAAAGGTACATTCATGTTGGTACAGAACTAAGTCAGATAAAAGGTACATTCATATTGGTACAGAACTAAGTCAGATAAAAGGTACATTCATATTGGTACAGAACTAAGTCAGATAAAAGGTACATTCAAATTGGTACAGAACTAAGTCAGATAAAAGGTACATTCATATTGGTACAGAACTAAGTCAGATAAAAGGTACATTCATATTGGTACAGAACTAAGTCAGATAAAAGGTACATTCATGTTGGTACAGAACTAAGTCAGATAAAAGGTACATTCATATTGGTACAGAACTAAGTCAGATAAAAGGTACATTCATGTTGGTACAGAACTAAGTCAGATAAAAGGTACATTCATGTTGGTACAGAACTAAGTCAGATAAAAGGTACATTCATGTTGGTACAGAACTAAGTCAGATAAAAGGTACATTCATATTGGTACAGAACTAAGTCAGATAAAAGGTACATTCATGTTGGTACAGAACTAAGTCAGATAAAAGGTACATTCATATTGGTACAGAACTAAGTCAGATAAAAGGTACATTCATGTTGGTACAGAACTAAGTCAGATAAAAGGTACATTCATATTGGTACAGAACTAAGTCAGATAAAAGGTACATTCATGTTGGTACAGAACTAAGTCAGATAAAAGGTACATTCATATTGGTACAGAACTAAGTCAGATAAAAGGTACATTCATGTTGGTACAGAACTAAGTCAGATAAAAGGTACATTCATATTGGTACAGAACTAAGTCAGATAAAAGGTACATTCATATTGGTACAGAACTAAGTCAGATAAAAGGTACATTCATATTGGTACAGAACTAAGTCAGATAAAAGGTACATTCATATTGGTACAGAACTAAGTCAGATAAAAGGTACATTCATATTGGTACAGAACTAAGTCAGATAAAAGGTACATTCATATTGGTACAGAACTAAGTCAGATAAAAGGTACATTCATGTTGGTACAGAACTAAGTCAGATAAAAGGTACATTCATATTGGTACAGAACTAAGTCAGATAAAAGGTACATTCATATTGGTACAGAACTAAGTCAGATAAAAGGTACATTCATGTTGGTACAGAACTAAGTCAGATAAAAGGTACATTCATATTGGTACAGAACTAAGTCAGATAAAAGGTACATTCATATTGGTACAGAACTAAGTCAGATAAAAGGTACATTCATATTGGTACAGAACTAAGTCAGATAAAAGGTACATTCATATTGGTACAGAACTAAGTCAGATAAAAGGTACATTCATGTTGGTACAGAACTAAGTCAGATAAAAGGTACATTCATATTGGTACAGAACTAAGTCAGATAAAAGGTACATTCATATTGGTACAGAACTAAGTCAGATAAAAGGTACATTCATATTGGTACAGAACTAAGTCAGATAAAAGGTACATTCATATTGGTACAGAACTAAGTCAGATAAAAGGTACATTCATGTTGGTACAGAACTAAGTCAGATAAAAGGTACATTCATATTGGTACAGAACTAAGTCAGATAAAAGGTACATTCATGTTGGTACAGAACTAAGTCAGATAAAAGGTACATTCATGTTGGTACAGAACTAAGTCAGATAAAAGGTACATTCATATTGGTACAGAACTAAGTCAGATAAAAGGTACATTCATATTGGTACAGAACTAAGTCAGATAAAAGGTACATTCATGTTGGTACAGAACTAAGTCAGATAAAAGGTACATTCATGTTGGTACAGAACTAAGTCAGATAAAAGGTACATTCATGTTGGTACAGAACTAAGTCAGATAAAAGGTACATTCATATTGGTACAGAACTAAGTCAGATAAAAGGTACATTCATATTGGTACAGAACTAAGTCAGATAAAAGGTACATTCATATTGGTACAGAACTAAGTCAGATAAAAGGTACATTCATATTGGTACAGAACTAAGTCAGATAAAAGGTACATTCATGTTGGTACAGAACTAAGTCAGATAAAAGGTACATTCATATTGGTACAGAACTAAGTCAGATAAAAGGTACATTCATGTTGGTACAGAACTAAGTCAGATAAAAG
This sequence comes from Bathymodiolus brooksi, assembly GCA_963680875.1. NCBI lineage: Eukaryota > Metazoa > Mollusca > Bivalvia > Mytilida > Modiolidae > Bathymodiolus > Bathymodiolus brooksi. The sequence continues at coordinate 115,426,464 of OY804580.1, read as the reverse complement.
GTACATTCATGTTGGTACAGAACTAAGTCAGATAAAAGGTACATTCATGTTGGTACAGAACTAAGTCAGATAAAAGGTACATTCATATTGGTACAGAACTAAGTCAGATAAAAGGTACATTCATGTTGGTACAGAACTAAGTCAGATAAAAGGTACATTCATATTGGTACAGAACTAAGTCAGATAAAAGGTACATTCATGTTGGTACAGAACTAAGTCAGATAAAAGGTACATTCATATTGGTACAGAACTAAGTCAGATAAAAGGTACATTCATGTTGGTACAGAACTAAGTCAGATAAAAGGTACATTCATATTGGTACAGAACTAAGTCAGATAAAAGGTACATTCATGTTGGTACAGAACTAAGTCAGATAAAAGGTACATTCATATTGGTACAGAACTAAGTCAGATAAAAGGTACATTCATATTGGTACAGAACTAAGTCAGATAAAAGGTACATTCATATTGGTACAGAACTAAGTCAGATAAAAGGTACATTCATATTGGTACAGAACTAAGTCAGATAAAAGGTACATTCATATTGGTACAGAACTAAGTCAGATAAAAGGTACATTCATATTGGTACAGAACTAAGTCAGATAAAAGGTACATTCATATTGGTACAGAACTAAGTCAGATAAAAGGTACATTCATATTGGTACAGAACTAAGTCAGATAAAAGGTACATTCATGTTGGTACAGAACTAAGTCAGATAAAAGGTACATTCATATTGGTACAGAACAAAGTCAGATAAAAGGTACATTCATATTGGTACAGAACTAAGTCAGATAAAAGGTACATTCATATTGGTACAGAACTAAGTCAGATAAAAGGTACATTCATATGTGTACAGAACTAAGTCAGATAAAAGGTACATTCATATTGGTACAGAACTAAGTCAGATAAAAGGTACATTCATATTGGTACAGAACTAAGTCAGATAAAAGGTGCATTCATATTGGTACAGAACTAAGTCAGATAAAAGGTACATTCATATTGGTACAGAACTAAGTCAGATAAAAGGTACATTCATGTTGGTACAGAACTAAGTCAGATAAAAGGTACATTCATATTGGTACAGAACTAAGTCAGATAAAAGGTACATTCATATTGGTACAGAACTAAGTCAGATAAAAGGTACATTCATATTGGTACAGAACTAAGTCAGATAAAAGGTACATTCATATTGGTACAGAACTAAGTCAGATAAAAGGTACATTCATATTGGTACAGAACTAAGTCAGATAAAAGGTACATTCATATTGGTACAGAACTAAGTCAGATAAAAGGAACATTCATGTTGGTACAGAACTAAGTCAGATAAAAGGTACATTCATATTGGTACAGAACTAAGTCAGATAAAAGGTACATTCATGTTGGTACATAACTAAGTCAGATAAAAGGTACATTCATGTTGGTACAGAACTAAGTCAGATAAAAGGTACATTCATGTTGGTACAGAACTAAGTCAGATAAAAGGTACATTCATGTTGGTACAGAACTAAGTCAGATAAAAGGTACATTCATATTGGTACAGAACTAAGTCAGATAAAAGGTACATTCATGTTGGTACAGAACTAAGTCAGATAAAAGGTACATTCATGTTGGTACAGAACTAAGTCAGATAAAAGGTACATTCATGTTGGTACAGAACTAAGTCAGATAAAAGGTACATTCATGTTGGTACAGAACTAAGTCAGATAAAAGGTACATTCATATTGGTACAGAACTAAGTCAGATAAAAGGTACATTCATATTGGTACAGAACTAAGTCAGATAAAAGGTACATTCATATTGGTACAGAACTAAGTCAGATAAAAGGTACATTCATATTGGTACAGAACTAAGTCAGATAAAAGGTACATTCATGTTGGTACAGAACTAAGTCAGATAAAAGGTACATTCATGTTGGTACAGAACTAAGTCAGAAAAAAGGTACATTCATATTGGTACAGAACTAAGTCAGATAAAAGGTACATTCATATTGGTACAGAACTAAGTCAGATAAAAGGTACATTCATGTTGGTACAGAACTAAGTCAGATAAAAGGTACATTCATATTGGTACAGAACTAAGTCAGATAAAAGGTACATTCATATTGGTACAGAACTAAGTCAGATAAAAGGTACATTCATATTGGTACAGAACTAAGTCAGATAAAAGGTACTTTCATATTGGTACAGAACTAAGTCAGATAAAAGGTACATTCATGTTGGTACAGAACTAAGTCAGATGAAAGGTACATTCATGTTGGTACAGAACTAAGTAAGATAAAAGGTACATTCATGTTGGTACAGAACTAAGTCAGATAAAAGGAACATTCATATGTGTACAGAACTAAGTCAGATAAAAGGTACATTCATATTGGTACAGAACTAAGTCAGATAAAAGGTACATTCATGTTGGTACAGAACTAAGTCAGATAAAAGGTACATTCATATTGGTACAGAACTAAGTCAGATAAAAGGTGCATTCATATTGGTACAGAACTAAGTCAGATAAAAGGTACATTCATATTGGTACAGAACTAAGTCAGATAAAAGGTACATTCATATTGGTACAGAACTAAGTCAGATAAAAGGTACATTCATGTTGGTGCAGAACTAAGTCAGATAAAAGGTACATTCATATGTGTACAGAACTAAGTCAGATAAAAGGTGCATTCATATTGGTACAGAACTAAGTCAGATAAAAGGTACAGTCATGTTGGTACAGAACTAAGTCAGATAAAAGGTACATTCATATTGGTACAGAACTAAGTCAGATAAAAGGTACATTCATATTGGTACAGAACTAAGTCAGATAAAAGGTACATTCATATTGGTACAGAACTAAGTCAGATAAAAGGTACATTCATGTTGGTACAGAACTAAGTCAGATAAAAGGTACATTCATATTGGTACAGAACTAAGTCAGATAAAAGGTACATTCATGTTGGTACAGAACTAAGTCAGATAAAAGGTACATTCATATTGGTACAGAACTAAGTCAGATAAAAGGTACATTCATATTGGTACAGAACTAAGTCAGATAAAAGGTACATTCATATTGGTACAGAACTAAGTCAGATAAAAGGTACATTCATATTGGTACAGAACTAAGTCAGATAAAAGGTACATTCATATTGGTACAGAACTAAGTCAGATAAAAGGTACATTCATATTGGTACAGAACTAAGTCAGATAAAAGGTACATTCATATTGGTACAGAACTAAGTCAGATAAAAGGTACATTCATATTGGTACAGAACTAAGTCAGATAAAAGGTACATTCATATTGGTACAGAACTAAGTCAGATAAAAGGTACATTCATATTGGTACAGAACTAAGTCAGATAAAAGGTACATTCATATTGGTACAGAACTAAGTCAGATAAAAGGTACATTCATATTGGTACAGAACTAAGTCAGATAAAAGGTACATTCATATTGGTACAGAACTAAGTCAGATAAAAGGTACATTCATATTGGTACAGAACTAAGTCAGATAAAAGGTACATTCATGTTGGTACAGAACTAAGTCAGATAAAAGGTACATTCATATTGGTACAGAACTAAGTCAGATAAAAGGTACATTCATGTTGGTACAGAACTAAGTCAGATAAAAGGTACATTCATATTGGTACAGAACTAAGTCAGATAAAAGGTACATTCATGTTGGTACAGAACTAAGTCAGATAAAAGGTACATTCATATTGGTACAGAACTAAGTCAGATAAAAGGTACATTCATGTTGGTACAGAACTAAGTCAGATAAAAGGTACATTCATGTTGGTACAGAACTAAGTCAGATAAAAGGTACATTCATATTGGTACAGAACTAAGTCAGATAAAAGGTACATTCATGTTGGTACAGAACTAAGTCAGATAAAAGGTACATTCATATTGGTACAGAACTAAGTCAGATAAAAGGTACATTCATTTGGTACAGAACTAAGTC